>JBBIGA010000146.1:10671864-10683313 GCA_037576975.1 Alestes dentex
TGTGTGTGGTCGAGAGAGAGAGAGAGAGAGAGAGAGAGAGAGAGAGAGAGAGAGGGAGAGAGAGGGAGGGAAAGACCGAAAGACACAGAGAGAAAGACAAACCGTGTTGAGTTTCTTTGTGAGGACCAAATGTCACCAGGTTGATAGAATAACATGAAACATATGACATTCTGGGGACATTTGGGTGGTCCCAGTAGGAGAAAGACTTATTTTAATTCCCTTTCTTATATTTTGCATTTATTTTTATTTACATTTAATTTTTCTTGGACAAAATAAAAGAATTCTAACAATCTGTTGAGGTTAAGGTTGGTTTCTTGCACATATCTTTTCTACAAACGTGCAAAAGTTAATGAAACTGTCTCATGAAGTCAGGAATACAAACTTATGTGTGCACATTTGCGTACCTGCAATTATCACAATAATTGCTCGGTAATCTGGTGAAGGACTGTGTGGTTTCTCATGCAGGCTGCACAAACACAAAAACACACATACACGGGCAATTAATTAGATACATTTTTTCATGTTGAGTAGTTCACCCTAACATTAATGGGCAAGAATGCGTCTACAGTTATAAAATGCAACTTTTCTGCTTCTTTTTCTCTCTCTCTCTCTCTCTCTCTCTCTCCACCTCTCTCTCTCTGTCTGCTTCCCATTCTTCTCACCCGGTTCCGAAGAGTTTTAGGTTGCATGTCTTTTGCTTCTTTTTTCCTGAAAGGTAAGATGATCCTGCTCTCTTTTTTCCACTGAACAATGCTGGAAGGTCTATGCCTTTGCACATGTTGAACCTAGAGAACGCGAGGGTTCATGGCTTCCAGCTTCAACTGTGAAACCTGCCCAGTTTGGAGTGTGTCCATCTGCCCACAGATCTGTCCCAGGTTCCAGACCAGAACATTGGAACATTGGAGAGTTGGGGATTTTGACAGGGACTTTTCACAGTAGGTTAGTAGTGAATGTGCACTGGGTCAAATAGAGCTTCACAATGGCTCGTTTTTGATGTGGGCCCATGCTGTGCTCCCCATGTGCTTCTAGAGACCCAAACACCAAGGTGCTCCTCTATAATATTTCAGACATGGTTCAAGTCAAGTACAATGCTTTATCATGTATCACTTCAATCTTCTTCTTCTCCACTGGTGCAGTAGACCAGGCTTAAACTGGGTTGTACTTGTATGTGTCCAGAGAAATGAATTACAGAGGGGATTGTACACAATCAGGGTTACATGTTTATGCTGGACCCCTTACCTTTTAATTGCTGTTAATTATCTGGGTGAAGGGAGTCATATAGCTCCACAGGTCTTATTGCTTCACAATTCAGCATTTGAGGCAAGTGGGTGATGGTTTAGACATGCAGTTGTTGACCTCATTGTGTGGTTCTTTCTAATTCCATAGTAGTCTTGAATTTGTTTTGAGTTTCTATTTGTAAGGTTTTTGTTTTGTCTTTAATATGAAATTTATTACACTTCACCAAACTTTATCTCAAAATGGGTAACTATTTATTCTGTATGGCCTTGCAAGGATTTTGAGTATCCCAGCTCCCACAAGTCATAAATGGCAGGGTTTATTCTTTATGTGAATGAAGCAGTTGTTAGCATTATGATAAAATATAAGCCCCTCACGGCTAGGCTGCAGGCAACACAGACAGACAGCCATGACTCATTGCTACTGGAGCCGACCTGTCTGCTAAAGCGCTCAGCGCTCGGACCCTGTCTCTATCCCCCTAACCCCCAGCCGCTGGCCCATGTCAAGGCCTAACCCGGCCCCATGTGCGGGGGTGTGAGGTGGCCCGTTTGATCGGCCCAATTCAATCCTTATTTGTGGTTTCGTCCACCAAATGGAAAGTGGGTGTGAGAATGATTGAACTGACATAATCTGGCCTGAAATCTCTGCTCTCTCCCTCTCTGTTTTTCTCCCTTTCCCCCCTCCATTTCTCAGGGTAAAGGGTCTCCAAGCACACACATGCACGCACCTTACTATCACTCCCACCACACACAGCACCACCTTTTGCTTTTCCTTAGTGCAATAGGAGAAGGGTGTTGGGTCACAAACTGCCACGTCCAATGCAGCCATGAGTCATGCTGCTATTTTAAACTAAAGCTATAAACAACATGCATATTTTGTTACAGCAAAAACAAATGGACTAACTTGCAGAGATGCCATTAACTATCAATAAACAATGAGCACCATTGCCTTTTAGCTGAAGGCAATCCAGTACAAGTAAGAGTTTCTGGGTAAAATGTCAATGCTTACTTTGGAAAACTCAACACTATGAAACCCAGCATTAAGTCACACAGATTTAAGGACATTAAAGCTGGAAAAATCACAAAAGCATCTAAGAAGATACATCTAGGAGCACTTTAAATATTATTCTGATCAGTGTGACTCAGCATATGAAATCATAAAAGCAAGGGCAAATCTTTTGCTTTGACCTGTTAGAAAAGTCGATACATAATACATTCATCATTTTTGTATTATAAGCAGAACATTACAAGACTGCTGGCTCCTGATTTTCTCCTGTGTCTTTGGGCAAACTGTGACACTGACACATCTCATCGTTTGTTTTTTGTTAGAACTTGATTATGTTTTGGAAAACCTATAAATTTACTCCAGATTGGCATTTGTGGTTTGAGGTTTTAAATAAATGAAAAGGTAAACATTGGGTATTACACTCCAGGCTTGCAATCAATCTGTCATTTTTGACAATGAACGTAAACTTTGCTTGCATGTATTTGCTCCTTAAGAAGCCAATATACCCTCTTACATTAAGTTTTATTAATCTCAACAACACTTGTAAAACGAAGGTGCTGCCAAGGGTTCTTTGCACGAAACCATAGAAAAACCAATTCTTTATTTTCCTTAAGGTCTTTGAAAAAGAGATTTGTGAGTGTGAAGAATCTTTGAAAGGTTAAAAGGACCTTCACATAATGTCCATTTTCTATACCAAATCACGTGTTTTTCTTTGAACCTTTACTTTAAAAAGATTCCTCACACTTCTTATCTTCTATATCATGCAGAGAAAAGGTTCTTTAATGAACCCTTAATGGAAAAGTTGTTCTTCTGTGGCACTACACAAAGGAGCCTTTTTGGGTTCTTTTGAAAGTAGGTAAGTACTTGATGGAATAGTTGTGGATAGAAGATGTTTAGATTTGTAACATAAATTATAGAGTTTAAAACCATGTATTGAAAATTAATCAGTGAAAGAGGCCGTGAGGACTGAAAAATGAACAGACAAGGCCCACAAAGTTGCCTTTAGTGGTTTAATTATGAACTATTTCCATCAGTTATGCTAGCAATATGGTTAGTGTTACTTCTAAAATCTCAGTTTCATAACAGGGGGTTTAGTTATACGTAGGTAGAAAACTAACAGTGTGGTACGTCTAAATTATCTTAAGGGATAAATTAGACAGGAAATGAGTAGTTTTCCAGAGTGGTTTCACAGTAATTATGTTATTCAGAAATGACCATAAAAACATGGGTCAAAGAAGCAGTTAATGTGTGGAAATTATAGTGCGAAAAACATCACACTGCAGATTTGGACCAGGGCCTGAGCTTGGTGGCTTGTTAGCAGCTTTATATTGCAAATAACCAGCAAAGTGCTACCATGAATAAAACTCTCTGCTGGGATATAGTTAGAAGAAAGTAATTGTTTTGTGGCTGCATATTAAATGTAGTACTCTTTTTAAACTACCTGAGCTTGTTGGGAATTATTGAGATTATGCTATATGTCCAAAAGTTTGAAGACACCTGCTCTTAAAATGTTTGTTCAGAAATCAAGGGTATTAATCAATACTTTATTGTAACAGCAGAAGGCTTTACACCATCGGATGGAACATAGCTGTAAGAACTTGATTGCATTTAGCCACAAGCAGATTAGTAAAGTCTTGTACTGATGTTCAACAATCCAGCTCACCCCAAAGGTATTTGATGGAGCTCCATCTCTCCAGAGAACTTCACACAACTACACAGCTGAGTTCTATGGGGCTTTGTGCCTTTCTAGTTGACATTCGGCATTATACATAGTAACCTCATTTGGGACTTTCCTGGGGTTTTCTATCCCTTTTGCAGTGGTTGTTAGCCAAGATTTATAATTAACACATTATAAAGAGGTGTAACTAGCAAGCTAATTCTTTTGGTAGCAGGACATTCTAAACTTGTAAAAATGCAATATATTAGTAAATTGTAAAAATGCAATATATTAGTATGCATGTGACAATAATCTTTTCCACAAAACAAACATAGATGAATGGACAAATAAATGATGGAAAATATGTAGAAATATTAGACAGCTGTACAATTTTTTGAGCATTTTATTTAAGTGTTAGCACCCTCAGCCTTAATATTCAATAACCACGCATCTACATGTAAAACTGTGTAAATTGACTGAATCACTGTCAAGTTATAAGCGTGAGGGCGTCTGGGACCACTGGTGATTCCTTGGAGTTAAAGAAGTACATGATTAAAATGTTATAATCCAGTTCTGCCAGTTATAATTACATTCACTATGTACAAAAACAAACTCCATGGATGACCTTTTGCTTTTAAAACATATTCTCCAACATAAACAGGGACTCTACATCACATTCACAGACTGAGGTTAAATCACACAGACTCCCAACAACTTTTGCCCTAAGAGAATACCAGTGCCCTTAGATTTTATACATTCCAATCTATTTGATGTTTACAGTCGACTTAATGTAATCATAGAAAATTGCAGTTTTATTGCTTGAACATTAAATCCAGCTCAGTTCTCCCATGGGGCATGGGGGGGAGTGCTGGGTAGCTGCTGCCCACCCAGGATAAGGCCAGACAGGCCAGTGCAGCTCCATCTGCTCCTGGGCCTCTGGACCTAACTGGCTGGGAACATACACAGAGCCTGCAGAACTATAGAATGAAAAGAGAGCCATATCGGCCTTGTCTGCATATTTTGGTGTCCTCTTACGTTGTAGTGGTTTACAGGGAATTTAGGGTGTCCATGTGGGGATTGCAAGGGGGACAAAATATTAGTTTATGTGTAGAATGTGTCAATTTTGTTGTGACATTTTTGTCAAATGTTTTTTTAATTGAAAATATTTTATTTAATTATATTATTAGGAATATCCAATATGGCAATTTCCATTCCACTGTAGGATGCTTTGAGCCCCTTCTAGGCTGAGGATTGTCTGTCACTCAAACGGTCCAAAATCGGACAGCATTGTCAGAAAATTAAAGCGATTGAGTTACTGAATAAGGAGACAGGAGAATGGATAAGTAACAGGGTTTCACTCATGGAGAACCATTTTTTCTGCTCACTCTTTCCCCCTGCATTAAACGTTCCAGCCTGGAAAATCTGAACGTAATCCGAAAACATGAAAAGGAAATGAGTGTAAATATGAGACGCTGAATCAACACGCACGGGTATATTTCCATGGCTTTCCACAGGTTTCCACTCTGCTATGGGGAGCAGCTGTGGCTGAGCCACGTGCATCAGGAATAATTACGCTCCAGCCTGTCCACACCGCGTATGTGCGTGGCCCTGTGTAACAGAGTTGATAAAACTAAGCCTCACACCATGTCCCTGACCCTGACTCCTGGGTGACCTCTCACCTCTGCACACCACAGCCTGCTATCCGATGCCTCTGAGTTATAGTGGATTTGCTATAACTCTTCTTGTGACCTTTGACATTAGCAAGGTAACGTAGATACTGTAGTAACACATATGTTGGCTTTCGAATGATACTGTATTGCACTTGGTCAAGGGTTCCTAAGAGCCCGCAAAGGTGTAGACAGACAGAGATATACTGTCCTTAAATGAATTGTAACTGTGTTTATTTTGATACTTCATCAGGTTCCTGAGATCTGCCTTTGCAGGTGTTAATTTATGGGGCCAAAAAGTGAGATGTTGTGTGAACGTTTGCCACACACTAGCTTGAAGCTTTTTTTTAAATCATGTATTACTTTAAGAGAATTGTAGGAGCTTTAGAAATGCAGACTCATGCAAATTCTATTGCTGGATACCAAAGCAACGCTTTGTCACTACTAATGCTGTCAGTGTTACCAAAATGCAAACAAACACTGACACTCTTGAGAATATGTCGCTATTAGAAGCCTACACATGTGCCCTTTATGTCGAAGGCCTATAGATGGCACTTGTTTTAGTATGTGTGTTTTAGTCACATTGCCTCATGCTCTCCCTTCCCCTAGACACCTGTTTTAGAGTTTGCCATTTTCTGACCTAGTTATTAGATACCAAACAGCCATCACTGCCTGCATGTTGGTAAGCATTTGGCTGACAGTTTGCTGAAGCATCATCTTTCCTCAAGGCCAGTGCATGGTCATCTAAACCACTCAAGCAACAAGTTGGTGTCCAAACCTGGGGCAGCTTATCCTGTGTAACTGGTCAAGGCGAAAGTCTGGCACAGTCTCCGTTAACATGATAGGCCGTCCTCCTGGCCCTCTGGCCTTGGGACTAGCAGGGCTTCCCTCACATTGGTAACAAGCGACTTGATCACCACAAATTATCACTGTGTAATTATTGTCCTTTTGGACATATTAGCGTAGGTGCTATGATCTGGATTCAATGCGGAAACCAATACCTCCCCCCATTTTTTTACCCTCAACAAACAAGTCTTGTATAAAAATATCTCCTGGCAATAGGAGCTCTCTAGTCCTACTGGCTGAACGGTAAGTCACGTGATCTGATGCAGCCTATTGGAGGGTTCGGGGGGTTTAAGGTGTTGGGTTACCTGAATGAGTGGCAATAATTTACCATGGTGGTGGTATTTATATCAGCAGCAAAAGTGTCATGGTGAGAAGGTCAGAGAATTGAGTAAACACACAGGAGGAAAGTCTGATGCAAAGGACTGCTTGTACATACACATATAGATGCACTGTCACACCATATGTGCTGACAGCTTCAGTGGTTTTCCCATATTAAGTAGTTTGTCTGACTTGTCAGTCAAAGAGAAATCAGATGCTACTTTCCCCCTGTCTCTTTATTGCATTATATGAGTTGAAATGAAGTGGAATTTACTTTCTTCAGTGTACTGACTGAATAATGTGTCCTGAGTCCTGTAATATTGGGAATTTTACACACATGCACTCTGAAAACAAAAGGTGCTATCACATGTGTGATTCACAATATGCTCCAAAAGTGTGATGAAATGAGGCTCAGTCTGAGAAGTCATGAGAATACCAAGTTATCATTTTGAATCCATGGCCTGTTCATCTGCCCTCGCTGTGGTTCCTTTTCGTCTCAGTTTCAAATCACAACACGAGCATAATTGCACCATTCTGATGTGTGAGAAATGAAACCCTCCTCTCACGTCTCCTCACTGATATGATGAGAAGAGGAAAAAGATTATTTATTTATTTTCTTCAGACAGCTCCATGCTGCTTCTGGCATGGAAACCATTACCCGAAGCCATGGCAGGCCAAACAAATATCTATTCAAGTGGAATAATAAAACAAACAAACACTGGTCGTGAACAAAATATTTGAGCCCTAAACACTGATCCTGGAGTCGTGCAGAGTTGGATGTGAAAACAGGCTTTTGCATCCAGAGATAAAGACTTCTGCAGTGCTGCTGCAGTGCGCTTGCAGCAGACTACTTTAAAAACTAATTGCTGCAGTCTGTCTCAAAAAACAGATTTATAGCCACTATTCTATATATTTAAGCATATAAATCATTAGCAGGATTTCAGCCTTTTCACAATTTAGGTGTTTTGGATTGGCTACCTCCTTCTTCTAGGACCACCGTCATTCCATAGATGGCTCTCATATTTCTCAAGTTAAACGTGTCAATCCTCATTAGGGCTCTTAGAGCCGAGGCAACTGCTGCCCCCTCGGGACACCTGTGTGGACCATATCAAATGTGCTTCTCTTAGGACACACATACAAGCACACACACACGCACACACACACATACACACACACACACACACACACACACACTATCCTTTTTTCAGCCCCCCTGCTGTGCATGTGTCCTAGCCCTTAAACACTTGTGCATCTGCCTTGCAAACTGGATAGTTATTTCGCTTCCTGCTTGTGGGTGGAATGTGTCCAATTGCAAATAGCACTGATATCCACTTGTCAAACTCAGTATCCCTCACAGTCTCTGTAGACGCAACTGCTTTGAGAGTGTGGGTGGTGGATCTAATCAGAGACAGAGACTGTGTTAAAGAGGCTATGATCCTGACCATTGGGGGAGACCTGGTTAGAAACAGGATTGAAAAGGCTTGTGTCCATGCATGGCTGATAGGTTGTAAGGATTTCAAGAGGGCATCATTAAACTTCTTTCCATTGCACGGGATCACATGTTACATGGTGTTAATCCATGAATATTTGAGCAACTCTGATGTTATTTTTTCTACAGGTATACTAGACAGTTGCTGGCTGTAGTAGTGCATGCAACAGAATAAAATGAAGTTATGAATGTCAGGAGTCATATTTTAATGCAAGCACAAGAGAAGCTGTTAGTATGTCCCAGCGAGAGCTCTTGCTGAACTCTTGCTTCTAACTCATCTTAATGGAGTGTTGTTTTTCTTTTCTGTCTCTCTTGGTAACATCAAAACATTTTCTTTTCCCTCCCACAAATGAGGGCTCTGGCGTTGACATGGAATTACTCATAGCTGGCTGTTAGGGTCTCACTGTGAAGAATTCTCTCTCAGACGCTGCTCTTTGCAATCTGTCAATTAACATCACTGAATGGTGCACCAGTACAACCACCGCTGCCATGAATGCATTCCATCAGTGCAGCTGTTTTCCCTGTCCCTCCCATTATTGAAATATTCATTTCATAACCCTAATAACCACACCTATGCCCAGTAGGTTTCATTTTATTATTGGAACAGGCCCCTACAACCTTGCAATAGATCATTATTTTCTTCAGCATGGCTGGGGTCAGGCATCAGGTTCAACTTGGGGCCAAGTTTGAAGTTCGTCTGCAGGGTACAACAGGGATTAGCAGCGTTTTGCTGTTAAGTGGACACAGGGGTGCAATCTGCAGTGAGGTAGTATATGTTGTGGTTTGAAAGACCTGCACTGTCTATAGATTGTAGTTGCTCCCCTGCTGCTTTCGTCTTCTTCGCAAATGTGCTTTTACAACTTTAGTTGTGTTCCATCTTCTCCTAAAAACTTCCCAGATGGTCCTCCCATTGTTCCAAGCACCCCACTCCTCAGAGTCATCGCTTGTCACTGTTATTATGGGCCTGCACTCACAAGACACCATGATTTGTTGGTCTGCTTTGTCTTTGAAGATCTAAAGAGTCTACAAGCAAGAGATGAGGAGAAGAGAAGACAAAGTCGACAACCGTGGCCCACCTCCCCCACCCCTATGGAGCCCACACGGCCAAGCATGACTACACACAAACTGTCCAACAACCCCAAGTCACGGGTTCGAGGGTCAAGTTCTGATTTCCCCTTCGTGTGTTTAAAAATCTGCAGATGACAATTATGGCAGATTTGATTAAGCGGGAGGGCTGCGCAGATAGCCTGACTCTTAGATGAAGGGCCGGCAGTTCGTGTTTCACTAGCTGTCATTTATACAGTCGGAGGAAAGCGGGGGGGAGTCTCTTTACTGCTGAGCTGGGGCCTGGGTGCAGACTTCAAACGTCATTCTCCAGCCCTGCTCCTCACTTAGGAGAGGGAGAGAGAGTGGGAGAGAGAGAGTGAGAGAGACCTTCTGCCTAGTCTCTTACACTTCCCCACTTTCTTGCTTGCTGTCTCACTCATTTTCTCTCTGTGCTTCATCCCACAAAGCACGCAGATCAACAGTGCTTCAAACATTACTGAGCAGTGCATAGAAGTTGTGTGTCGGGATCTAACTGACTTCCTGTTTACTTTGGTCCCGCACTGTAATTGTTGTATGCACAGTTTAAGAGCCATTCTTAGACTATGCTTTCATTTGTATAGTATCAGTTGCTTCTTTAGTTCTGGATATGATTCACATTGCAAAGTGACTCACAGGCATAATATCTACCGTAAATATTGTGCAATGCATGAGCAGTAAACATTCCCTGGTTGTGAATGGCTCCTAAACATAAAATAGTTCATATATAGACTACATCTTTTGGTGTAATTGTATTCAAGAGTCAGAGATTGTATAATCAGTTTTGCCAGGACCTTATTTGCTTCAGTTCTTTTTGTGAAAGTGCCTAATTACGACAACCCTCTTCTCACCTCTAATCAGTAATCTACGATTATCTGGATTCTTCATAAAGTCTGCTGTCATTTCCCTGATCCGTCCCACTGCTAGGCTGTCCACCACAAAGGCAGCCTGTAGTCCCCCCCTGCTCATTCCCTCACTGGCCTGGGCCCTCTTGTTTTTACAAGCACCCTGAGTAAACGGCCTGGTTTATTGGGACAGGTCTCTGCTTGGCCTGCACCGCACTCCACCAATGGGTGGCACGGATGAGTAACCCCTGCGTATAAATAGCGGCCTTCATTAAATCAGTTGTTCTCTTAATTGAACTCAAATAAAGAATGACTTATGCAAGGCCAGCTGGTTCTAATAGAGCCAGGCTTCTGGCGTTGAATAAGAGGCGTATTATTTTTCCCCTGTGCTGGGCCCGTGGCGGGGTCCTGGGTGTTATCAACAGAGATGGGGAGAATGGAGAGTCCCTCCAGCCCAGCCTAATGCATAGCGAGGTGGCGCAAGTTTATTTTTCCTTCCGAAGAAATAAATGGTTTGGTAATTAAATTTTCTGGGCTGGCTTTTGGCTTAATGGCCATCCCTGACAAGTGCTAATGTATGGCAAAGAAGGTGAAGGCTCTGACATGAAACATGCTGTCCTACCACCACTTCCACTAAACACACACACACACACACACACACACACACACACACACATACATGCATGCTTTTCAACATCCTGCTCTAAACCTGCAAGCAATTTTGCAGTGGAAGGCCAATCTGACTCTTGTGCCAGGATACAGTTTGCATTAATCTGTTTTAAGCCTAATGCACCAAGCTCACTCAGCAACACCAAGACACATTTCTCCAGGCCTTTTTTTAAAGTCTCTCTCTCTCTCCCTCTCTCTCTCCTCCCCGAGACAAGAATTCTTGAAGTGAGCCGTTGTTTGAAAGCGTTTTGTGGTCTCTGGCAGCATTGGCTGATGGAAATTTGCTGAGTTGGAGCTCTGAAATGTTGCAGCTGTCTCCGAAGAGCCTGGCCGCATCTCTGAGCTTCACTGCTTGGCCGTTGGTCAAACAGAGAAAGAGAGAGAGAGAGAGAGAGAGAGAGAGAGAAAGAGAGACTTTCCACCTTCTCTCTTGCTCTTACTCTCTTACTCTTTCCCACTCGCTTGCTTGGTCTCTCACTCACTTTCGTTCCCTGCTTCATCCCACAACACTTTCTCTGTTTCTGTTCTCTCTTCCCAGCTCTTTACCTCCCTTTTTTTAAATTACCCTGCTTTTCTTGAACTCTCTCTCCTTTTCTCTCTCTCTCTCTCTCTCTCTCTCTCTCTCTCTCTCTCT
>JBBIGA010000146.1:10683413-10702506 GCA_037576975.1 Alestes dentex
TCTCTCTCTCTCTCTCTCTTTTTCTCTCTCTCTCTCTCTCTCTCTCTCTCTCTCTCTCTCTCTCTCTCTCTCTCTCTATCTCTCTCTCTCTCAAAAGCAAACACTACAGTCTTAAAAATAAAGGTGCCACAGATGCTATAGAACTATCCGTTTTTGTCTCCCTAAAGAACCTTTCAGTGGAAGGTGGAAAAAATGGGTGTGAATAACCTTCATAAAGTTTGAAGATTCTTCACATAATGTAAAGTTTATTGAAAGAGTTTGACATCGAAAAGATGCTCATACTATACAATGGCTTCAAACCCTTAACTGTATTGTATTTGTACAGACTTTGTTGAAGCATGATACTAAAAACAAAGTTACTGAGGACCGCATCTTATCATGATAAAACACTATATTTTCTACTAATACATTTTCACGCACTAACCCTTCCACACAACACTACCAACATGGAGAGGGTGAAGACTAGCATGTGCATCTCCCACAGCATCTTTTTGAACTGCTGCTAACACAGCATCATTGGACAGCTCAACATGCTTGGAAGAGAGGACTAAGCCCTAACCTGCACACTCAGAGAGAATGAGGCCAACTGTGCTCTTTTGGACTCCTGACCACAGATGGCTGTTGCATCACCAGGGATCAAACTCCCAGTCTCCTAGTGACAGGGCCAGTGCTTTGACAGTTACGCTGCTCAGGAGCCCAATTAAAATGCTGTTAAGTCTTGTTTAGTTTGGTGCAGAGCAGAGAAATTAGTTCAATTTATTTTAACCTTCCCAGATATTAATGTAGTTAATTAACAGTAGGCTATGGTTGTCAAGCAACATATCAGTCTAAAGCCAGTTTTACACTTATAAGCCAGGGCTTTATCAGGAAATATTTATGACACATATGGTCATACACTAATCAGACCTGACTAATATTATGTAGGCCCCTCTTGTCCAGTCAAAACAGTTCTGACCCATTGAGGGAGAGACTTCCCAAAACCTCTGAATATGTTCTGTGGTATCTGCACCAAGATATTAGCAGCAGATCCCTTAAGTTGTAAGTTGTGAAGTGGGGCCTCTATGGATCTGACTAATTTGTCCAGCACATTCTACAGATGCATAATCAACTTGGATCTGGGGAATGTGAACTCTTTGTTATGCTCCTCAAACCATTCCTGAATAATTTTTGCAGTGTGGTAGGATGCATTATCCTTCTTATGAGGACACTGCTATAAGGGAATATTGCTGTCATGAAGGGGTGTGCTTGGTCTGCAACAATATTTAGGTAAGTAGTGTGTACAAAAAAAACATAAATATGAATGCTAGGACCCAACGATTCCCAGCTTAACATTGCTTAGAGCATCACACAGCACCTCCTGGTGTATTTTGGTGCCATTGATTAAACAGATGTGATTAAACTGTAAAAAGATGTTATTTACTTGACCTGTCAGTTGTTTCACTGTTATGGCTGATCAGTGTACGTGCTTATAAACTGTGTATTTATCATGGAACGGTTTCAATCAGTCAAATTTCCAAACTACAAACAGGCATTTTTCTAAAAAACGATTTCACATTTATTCAATATAATAATAATAATAATAATAATAATAATAATAATAATAATAATAATAGAAGTAGAAGAATAAGAAGAGACTATCCCCCTTTCCACACTGAGAGGCTATTACTTCATTTGTTTTGTGGAAAGAAAAATGCTGCACCCTCCCACACTGGAAACTGAATAAGGTGCATTTGTTTAATTCATGTTTACAGGAGCCATGCTAAACGCAGCCATCTCTGACCATAACTCATTCACTAATTCTTATACACACTGCAGTGTGGATGGAACAGAAATGGAGAGATGCTCCAAAATGGTCCAATTTCATTTGTTACCCTTGTGTGTGTATGTGTGAGTCTGTGTGTGCTCAGTTCTCTACTAGATGTCCACTGAGAGTGATGTAGCCGCTTGTCCGGTTGGTGGGATTGACTAGAGTAATTCTTCACAGTCCAGGAGTACCACTGCCACATACCTTGCTAATAGCAGGCTGATTATCAACAAAACTGTCCTTTAGCATGTCGCCAACATCTGCTTTCTGTCTGAGTGGAGAGTGCTGGACCCCCACAACACACACACACACACACTAAATATAGTGTATTTGGGAAAGCAGCCAAACATACACATTTTATACAGTTATATGACTGTTTTAACCGTTTATGCTGTATATACAGCTCAATACTGTAAGTGCTCACTAGCGCTACTAAGACTATAAAGCCACACACACACACACACACACACACAGAGCATCACTCTCCTTTCCATTAATCTATAGTATACACGACCTCGCTGACATTCAGTTGACATGGTTTGGCACCATTTTGAATGAGCGTTTTTTAGATGAGCAGATAACGCGCCATATCCTCTCACTGAGGGTATGAGCTCTGATGAGCTCTGACATTTGTTAGCATTGCTTCCTGGCTAGAGTTTATAAAACCTGAGCACTGTCCTGGAAGGCCCTTTGAGTGGGGGGCATACTACAGTGGGTGGGTTTGGAACCCCTCTCTCCTGAGCGTTTCCTGTCATCATGCTACTGATGAAGAGCGGATTCAGAAGCAAGTATGAGCTCTTTCAACTTCCTGTCTTATATCTTGTATTAGACTGTGTTAGGTTCTAGAGGTCTAGAGTTCAGCACAGTTGGGTAAATCTTAAATATTTACGTACCAGTTAGGGTTCTTTGAAGTGAATCTACTGAAGAACCTTCCTCTTCATAGTTCTTTAAAGAACTATTTTTCTGAATGAGATGTGTGAGTAATGAGTGGTGGTGGCTCAGTGGGTAGTGGGTAGAATACTTGCCTCTGGACCAAGAGGTCATGGGTTTGAATCCTACCTTCAGCAGACCACCACTGGGTTCCTGAGCAAGACCCTCAACCCCAAGTTGCTCCAGGGAGACTTTCCCCTGTAGTTAGGAAATGGAAGTTGCTTTGGATAAAAAGCGTCTGGTAAATGTAAAGAACTTTTAAAAGTTTTTAAAAAATTCAAAGCCATCCAAACCAATAACTGTGCAGTTATCTTTACTCTTAAGCATATACCAAAGTAAATTAAGTTGAGTCAGGTGTGCTTTACCAGGATCACTATGGAATAGCTACTAGGTAACAGACTGTGTGACTCAAGTAAACAATTTTATTCTACACTGAAAACCAGCGTTTCTTATTCAAATGTGTCTTATATTTTTACATGGACAGGTTTGTTCAACACAGCTACTTGCTTCTTTTGCTACATAATGAGCTAAATCATGTATATTCAAAGCTTTGTTTCCAAGAGTACACATCTACTACACCACTAAATGGCAGAATATGATCACACTTATGAAGCACTGAAGTAATGTGAATTATCTTTTCCACTGGCGTCATTGATATCGGCAATGTATATTTAAAAATCTCTCAAATCAGCTTCACTTCTGTCTCAATCATGTTTTAAAGAAGGTTAATGAGACTTAGCACTGATTTAGCCAGCCTTCCCACAAACGCACAGCTGCCTTGATTGACAGCAGGTGGGGCGGGCCGCTGATTGAGCCGTGGCATGCGATTTCCCTGCCCAACCTCGTCTCTGATTTTCACTCATCACAAAGCCCTCCCAAAGGCTGCAATGTCCCCCCTAACACACACATACACACTCCCCCCCTCACACCCCCACACTGATTTCTGGTGCTTCTCAGTTTCCCTCTAGCATGGCTCCTCAGGCTTGCACAAGTCTCTCCAACAACAGCCGGTGAATGGAACCAATTTCTTGCCCTGGAGCAAGGTGGTTTTGATGACATCTGAAATGTTCACAGCGTAAACTCTGTACATAAACATTTCAGGTCAGGGGGAGTTTAGAAATGTCTTTCCCAAACATCACCATAATCTTTTTTTTTTTTTTTTTTTTTTTTTTTTTTTTAAGAAAGAACCTTGTTGTTTTGGATGTGCTGTCCTGTATTGTAAAAGTAATTGTGACCTGAGAGAAAAATGTTGTATTGTTTAATTGATGAATAAAGTTCTATTACCTACAAACTACAAGTTATCAAAGTGGTGCTTGTTGTGGAGTACTCAAATACACACCAAATTAGAAAAATGGTTTGAATGTTTAGATTAGACCTGTAGAAGAAAAGTGAATGTACACTAACACTGTCTGGCACGTGTCTATTTAATCTTACCAGAGAAAAAAAACTCCATATCCAACTATGCAGTACAGGACTGAAACCTGAATAATTAACTGTCAAAGAAGTTAGCCAGTGTTAATAATTTTCTTTTTAAAATTATATTAAGTCACCAATGAACAATTTACAGTTTCTTTTCTTTATGACATTTAAAGTGTTTTGATTAAGCTAAAACCTTTAACATTCAATTTAAAGCCAATACATAGAAGGTAATCTAAGAAACATGATATGTGGGACTTTCAGGAGATTGTAATAAATTATTCTGACTAATGTGCTTTGTGTATTTGAATGTTTAGACATGTTCTGTCTGCAGTAGCCCAAAATTATCTTACTAACCAGTCATTATTTCATTTGTAATTATAGGGAATAAATCTCTGTTTGTCTTTTTAACAGCTGAACGGAGTTCAAAGTAGACTACTACAGACTAACTACTATCATAATGTAAAACATCAAAATGTCCTATACATGCTCTATTAAAATCAGCCACTTAGGAGACGTATACTCAACCTAAATCCTTGACTACAAGGTGATATCAAAATATTAAAACATATATTTTAGTTCATTGCAGTTCAGACTATTTTATTTTATTTTTATATTCCATGTGCAGATATTAACCTGTTTTAATTGTTTTAATAATATAGTGGTTACATTACTGTAGTGATGGTTAAAAAGCTTGAGGTGCTAATGCAAAGCATTGTATATTTTAATTACTGTAATACAGGAACAGGACTCCAGTAAGCTCTGTGGTTTAAAAAGAAGGTAAAGTTCTGAAACGTCTTGATGCATGTCACTAGGCTGGCTCGCACTATGTTAAGGGGAACCAATAAAAAAGTAACCCTTTCTGTACCGTTGTTTACATCAACTTTAATCTAGACACACATGCACACATCATGGGTCTGTAGTCTATTACAATAAAGGATGCTCAGTAAACAGTGTTTTAAAGTTCCCCATGTAGGTTTTGCAGTGTGAGTCATCTGCTCCAGAGGGTGCATTCAGCAGCGCTGAATTTGCCAGATGAGTGTTTTTTTAGGGGACAGGCTGGGTGTTAAAGCTTCTTGCTGTTGCCCAGCTATCTTAACTGATCCTTCATTAGGCCTTTATAGACGCAGTGTCCTTCTTCCAGTGCCCCTTTTATGGACACCATTAAAAAAAGGTTCAAAGTCCCTCACCAGCTCCTTATCATGCAGTAGTGTTTTTATGCCCTGCTCACAAATGGTGGACACCTCTGCTGCTTTACTGTACAGTTTGATGGCAAGGATACAATTACACTGCCTGGCTCTTTATGTACCAGTTTGGCTGGAGGTGGAGCAGATGATTTAAAAAAAGAGCACAGATGAGATGATGGTGAAATACATAAACATCCAGAGAAGGATAGTCTTCCAGAAATATGAATGACATATAACAGACAACAGTTATTTGTTTTCACAAAAAGCACATTTCAGTTGAAATGTGATACCCTGGTGGAATGCCACCTCATTAATAAACACAGACTGATGCCTGCTTTAATTAATCTGTAAATACAAAGTGATACCAACACAAGCCCTGAGGTGCAGCTAAGATGTAACAGTATAATCTCACTAAAAATGTTCCATTTGATGTGTACATATTGATTTACTACTGTACATCCTTCACAATTGCACATACTGACTTACTACTGTATTTTCTACACAAATGCACACACTGATTTACTATCACCAAAAAAGGTTATTTGTTTCTTTGACTACAATGTATATTGTATATTAGATCAGCAGCCAGTGTGGTGGTACTGAGTTACATAAAGTCACTTTAAACTTGCCTATTAGACCACAATTAGATTTCCTCCTCTGAAGTTTATAGTATTTTAAGACCCATTTGATACATCTATGCTTGCTGTTCTGAATGTGGCTCATAGTTATTTATGGCTGGATATTATATTATGGTTATTATAGAGGCATTGTTCACTGAATGTGGTTTTTGGGGGCGTAAGCAGAGTGTAACTATGATTAATTTGTGTTTCATTCATGTCAAAATTATGATGTCTCTTATTTCTGTATGTGTGTGAGAGAGAGAGAGACCATGTAACAGATTTGGTATTTGGTATAATTTGGTAATTATTTTATTATTTTTAACTGCATTACTCAAATACAGACTCTAATCTGAGAGAGAGAGAGACCATGTAACAGGTTTGGTATTTGGTATAATTTGGTAATTATTTTATTATTTTTAACTGCATTACTCAAATACAGACTCTAATCTGAGAGAGAGAGAGACCATGTAACAGATTTGGTATTTGGTATAATTTGGTAATTATTTTATTCTTTTTAACTGCATTACTCAAATACAGACTCTAATCTGAGTATTTGATTTTCAAAGTTATGTTTGTGTTCTCTGAAAGTCAGGCTGTGCTTCTCCTGTTAACTGTCTCAAAGTAGCAGCCCCTCAGAGCCATGAACTGGAACCCCCTCATGAGACCCAGTGAGGAGGAAAAGACCAGAACCATAAACTACACACTTCATTTTCTACCACTTTAATAGTCTTTGTGACAATATCTTTGTGACAACAACTGAGTTGATATCATATATTTTGTTCATGTGGAATTGATTTAAACATTAAAATCAGGTAAATTAATTTATTTGTCACATTTTATTTATCTTAATTATTTTCTGTTAGTATCTGGTTTGCATGAAAACCAAAATATGAATGAAATAGTAATAAAGAAAAATGATGTTTCAGTTAGATTGAGTTATTTTAGGTTCTTTAATACATTAATATGATTTAGGGTGCTTGCTTTGTAGGGTCCTGCACTTGGCCCACTGCTGAGAAACTCAAGAGTGAGACTTAAACGAAGATGAACTGAAACACCTTAAGCCCCTTTCAACCCAAATTACAAAATCAAAGTGGTCCTTTTACATAATTACGTTGCTGTTTCTGTACAAAGGTAAGTAGGAAAACAGCAATTAAAGGTGAAGGTTTGTGCTTCTAGTTTCGGGGGAAGAATCTGTTTACTTTGTCATTACGACAATTTCAGTGTGGCGAGGCAGCAAATCCAAACCAGTTACACACACAGCACAGGAGGGGCAGGGGCTCCATGAAACACACTTTTACTTTATTCAAGAGTATTCAGAGTTAAATAAACCATATAAAAAACTAATTAAAATAAAATGACAGACAGCTTGGTGTCTTTCATTTCTCCATTCCTAAAACAAGAAGGTCTATTCAGAGTGAGAGAAGTTGAAATTTAGAGCAGAATCAAGAGAAAATGAAGAGAAAGAGTTCTGATTCATTTGGATATTTAAAACAAAATGGAAACATTACCAGTACAAATACAGAGAAAAAAGGCAATAGTGAAGTAACACATTATACATATAAAGAACCCATAGTTTTCTTTACGTTTTTAATAAAAATGCTATTTTAAAGCTTTGTTTAAATGAAAAGAAATGAAAAAGGCCAATGTTCTCTGTAAACACTTTTGTAGTATTGAAACAGGCTGTTTAATGCTAACATAATTCTAACATGAATTGTTTGCTAGACAAAAATGAACACTGTAGTAACAAATTCAACACTGTAAGAGTGAACTCCACATGTTTATTATATATAATTAAATCATAACAGGTCATTTAAACTGTAGACTCTATATTCAGCACTATTAGACAAGAGTGGAAACCACACAGTATAATTGTATCGTGTCCAGTCATTTAAACTGTACACTGTTCAGAAATATACACTGTAAGAGTTCAGTCACTGGTTAGATATTCACTGAGGATGCTGTGTGTGAACATGTAAGGCGCTCGTGCCGTGAGTTTGTTGTCTTTACCTCACGATCACGCGGAGGGTGAAACCTGCGAGGCGCGCGCGACGATGAGTGCGCGCCCCCGAGACCTGCAGCCGTGAGCGCGCGTGGAGATCTGTTCTGTGTCGCCGCGACCAGAGAAGGATGTGAGCAATTACAGCGCGCAGCTCCTGCACTTTAGCGTAGTTAAACACATTACACACCTCCAACCTGCGCAGTACTGGCCTTACAGAAAACCAGAGCAGACCTACCGCAATTAACCAATCATCATCATCATCATCATCATCATCGTCATCATCATCATCATCATCATCATCATCACCATCACCACCATCAATTCAAAGACCATGTGTGGTGCGCGCCGTGTTTCACATCTAATTTGCACCGTGTGCTATTACATTTATTGGCTTTTTTTTAGTTATACAGCTTCTTAGTAATCTACTGGAGTGTGACAAATTTAACAGGGCAGTGTGTGTGTTACTAATAATTATACACTTTCAAAAATACTGCTAATTAATTCAATGATGCTCACTCATTTTGCCTTAAAAGTAAAAGAAATTACGTAGATATCTGTTTTGTTATAATAGTAACAACAACAACAACAACAACAACAACAACAACAATAATAATAATAATAATAATAATAATAACAATAATGATAATAATAAATGTTGTTTTTTTTATTATTATTGTTGTTGTTAATATTGTCGCTATTATTATTATTATTACAATTGTTGTTGTTGTTGTTGTTACTACCCTGGGCGTTGCTTTAAGCCTGCTTGTCTGTGTCTGAGGTGTAATTTGAGCTGTAATGTTACAGCCCCTGGACTGAAAGTGTGAATTTAACTGGAGGTCAGTGAGTCGTGCAGCTGCACAATCAGGATTAAAACAGCTTCATTTGTCTCAACAGATGCTGTGACTTTCAGTCACTTTCCTGTTTAACAGTTCTGACATTGTAGGGGCTTTAGAGGCACTCGTACCGCGGTGATAAAGGCCCAACCATCTCGTGTGCGATAGTCATTTTATTGATGTTATTAAATTACGATTCTTTTAAATTACTTAATTGAGTCGTGCGCGATTTCTGCTCACTCATTTAACACCCAGCTGCTGAAACTGTGATAAGCCCCTGTCTCGACTGGAGGTCCCCAAACTGTAAAGGCGTGTGCAGGTCCCAGAGACCCCCGAGAGGCCACGGGACTAAAATCAGGAGACTGGAGCCAAAACACACTGAAGACCCATCGCACTGCAGGAGGAGGATCTGTTTATCTTCATCTCCTAAAGTTCAGGTGAGTCTGAACCGTCCGCACCGCACGCGCTCTCTGACCGCTGTCCAACTGATTAATCACACACACGCGCGCGCACACACACATACACACACACGTACGGAGTGACCTCACTCATCAGAACTAATTTCTCTCTCTCTCTCTCTCTCTCTCTCTCTCTCTCTCTCTCTCTCTCTCTCTCTCTCTCCCTCTCTTTCTCCTACACACACACGCGCTTGGCGCGCGGAGGGCACGAGAATGTTAAGTCGACTGATATGAAGGTTAAGCCCCTGAGACCCGGACCTTATGAAATGTAAATCTGAAAGTTAACCAATAGTAATAATAATAACAATAACAATAATGACAATATGATTTTCTTTATTTTCTATGGTTTTTGTTATTATTATTAGTATTATTATTAGTATTAGTAGCAGTGGTAGTGGTATAAAGACAGTAATTAATAGTAATTGAAGATTTAGAAAACACATGAA
The DNA here is from genome assembly GCA_037576975.1 of Alestes dentex. Taxonomy (NCBI): domain Eukaryota; kingdom Metazoa; phylum Chordata; class Actinopteri; order Characiformes; family Alestidae; genus Alestes; species Alestes dentex. The sequence goes on from JBBIGA010000146.1 coordinate 10,693,107, forward strand.
GATATAGAAATAGAAGAATAACTATATAATAAATAATAATAAAAAAAAAAATAATAATAATTACTGTTGTTGTTATTATTATTATTGTTATTATTATTGTTGTTGTTATTCATGATTATTGTTATTATTATGTTGTTGTTCTTCTTTTCAATTTATGATTATTATTAGTAGTAGTAGTAATAATAATAATAATAATAATAATAATTATTATTATTATTATTATTATTATTGTTGTTGTTGTTGTTGTTGTTGTTGTTGTTATTATAAACAACAGCACAAGAGGTTACTGCAAATGTAATGCAGTATTAGTTGATTTTATTTATTCATTCATAAAACAACCAATACAACACTACAAATAAACAACAAAATAACTACACATAGATAACTCACACCATAAATATGAATAAAAATGAACTCAACTCAACCATCACACTTTTCTCCAGTGATGCACTCTTTAGTTAGCTCACAGCTGATGGAGTTTCTGATCACAAACAAGCAAAGACACACACACACACACACACACACACACACAAAGAAACATCAAAATGTGTGTGTGTGTGTGTGTGTGTGTGTGTGTGTGTGTTTGTGTGTGTGGGGGTTAATTAAACAGAGGCAGTAATGCCCCAGAAAAAGCCTTGAATTTACTTTATTTAAACTCAGATATGTAAAAGAAAACAAAGACTGCACTGTGTTGATGTCATTTATTGTATTAAACTGGAAATCATGTACTGTCTGAATTAAGTAAATTCAATGCGTCACTTGAGACAGTGGCTGGAGACAGAAACAGATGTGTAATTATCCTCCTCCTGTGGCCTCCATGGTCGTGTTAGGCACAGATGAAGGTTATCGCTCTGGCTTTGTGTGAGAGTGGAGATACTGTTGCCGTGGTCACACTGGGCTTGTTGAGTGCAGAGGTTGAGCCATCTTTCTAATCTGTCTGTCTGGGTGTGTGTGTTTGTGTGTGTATGTGTGTGTGTGTGTGTGTGTGTGTGTCTGCACGTGTGTGTCAGACTCACAAACCACCATTTGTTCCCTCAGGTTCCTGCCATCGATACCACACTCCTCTCTCAGCTGCTGGAGCAGCAGAGCAACCTGATGGCAGTGTTGGAGATGGAGAGATGATGGAGAGAACGGGGGAATCAATACATACTTTACTGCAACCTTCTGTTCCTTTTTCCCCAAACAGGCCATCCAGGTAAATTAAAATACAAATGTATCCCTGTGAGTAGATGTAATAGTTGTGTATTCCAGTAAATGTAAATTAATTGTAAGACACAGAATATAAATGTAATATTCATATCAGTGACAAACATCAGCTTAATACCCTCTCCACACTTTTGCAGTGTTTTGCAGTTCAAGGGCAATTTCAGCATTTACAACCTAATCTCTGTCTGCTGCCTCTGTATTGTATGGTTTATTGCAATGGGTAATATTTTTGATACATTCCCCTTAGTAAAAAAGGAATGCACAATTAGAAGCCAGTTAACAAAGATTAAAGCAGCTGCTTATTGTTTTCTATACTGTTAGAAAAAAGGTACATTTTAATCACCCAAGGAACAAGTAGTGTACCCTGTTTGCATCCTCAGAGGTCTTTAAATCCCATTTGTGTACTTTCAAAAATGTTTTTAAGGTACACCGCCTTTTGTGATATTTATTTTTATTTTCATAAATATTTTTTTAAACAGAAACAGAAAAATAAAAGACTAGGTGTATACAGTCAAGGTGAATAATATAATATGACATACTATGGCACAATTATCTTTCTTAACTATAAGTACCAGAGACATTCCACCACAGTGAAAGTATTAGTACATTGTGACAGTGTATTATATGTGTATTCTAAATGTATTTTAGATGAGGTATTTGTAGTGTTTTTCTACTCCTTCCTTTAAATTGTTATTTTGTGGTAATGTATCTCTTATAAATCAATAAATGATGTATATTAGTACTGCTGAATAACAATCATTAACAACTGCAGTGTACTCAATTTCATGAGTGTCTCAGTAATATAATCTGAAAGAAGTTTCGGAAAAAAACAGCTAAAATACATTATAATCGAGCACGTAAATACATTAACTTACATTAAAATCGAGCACAAAAATATCCTTTTTGAAAATGAGTGTGTTTTTTGTTTGGTTGACATTTATGATATGGTGCAAGCTTCCCTTTGCTGTAATGTTCAGGGAGCCAGAACAGAATAAAACAAACAAGCTGTATCAGGTTTGCATACTTTTTGTAAGGTAAAATACCAGAACTCAGGAAGCAAAAGATCACCTTTACTCCTAGAAACTCAAATACTGTCATATAATGATGTGGAAAATAATGTAATGTTACATTTTATCAGCCAGCATTAATTGCTTTATGATGTTCTGTTCTATACAAATATATAGCTATACCTAATTCTGTGTAGCATTATACATATTTCATGTGCGTCTCTTTCTCTCTTTTTATCTCTCTTTCTCTCCATACTGTTTAAGCACTGCTACGCATATGATCTCAGACTTAATACTCATCTGTCTGAATTATCAAAGGCCTCTTTTCCAGCACAGGATTTTATTAGCTGTCTGATCCATCATTAAAACAGATGTAGGAGACTAGTCAGTCATATCCTGCACTATGTTTGGTCTATCACTCCTGTGCGTTTTCCTTTTTCCTAACACACACACAGAGGCCGTGAGTGACAGTGGATCAGCTAGCCTGGCCCTGTAGGGGTCATGACCTTCTCCATCTGGACCTGACTGCCTTGCTCCCAGATAGACACTTGGCTTGTAGGGTCTTGTACCTTTAGCTGAGGAAACACACCCAAGCCCTCTCCATGTTTGGTTGTTGCTCTAGGAGTAGTGGAACACATATTCATATATGGAAATGTCTCACTGCCATAAACCTTGTGAGCTTGTGTTTGTCTAAAAAAAACAGTGTGTACTGCAAAATTGCAGTATTGAAGCAATTAAAGTAGATTAATAATAAAAACATCTATTAAGGCTATTCCTGCCCTCAGAGAGCCTGTGCAAATGTAGCTTTTACCTCTCGTTTAACTATCAAACATTGTCCCTGTCGGCTTAGTCAGTCACTGAGTGTTAGAGAGAATCCATAGAAAGATTATCAATGCTGTAGTGCAGAGCGGCTGCAGTTCAGGTGACAGTCCCATGCTCTGAAGGGAAAATGAGAGCTGATAATAAAAACCTGGGACTGCACCATTTCATATGAATAATAAATACTAATCTCAACTGAAAATGGTCTAAAGAGTGTCAATCTCTCATCCAAAGGGATTCAATAGTTTTGCTATGTTACTTTATAAACGTAATGATCACCCGCATCTATGGTTTGCTGTAAAGTAAATAAACTACATATGGAGATTAAAAAGTAAATAAATAAAAATATACTGTAATAAACTATGCTTTACTATAATATACATTAACATAATGTAATACTCTTATTATTTTAAAGGTCACATATTAATTTAAGAATATACATATATATATATATTTTTTATATTATTTTTTGGTTTTTATTTTTATATTTATTTTTTTCCTGAATAGACAAAGGGTCTAGGGTTTGGTAAATATCGTAAATGTATGACAGCCCTTAAAAATACAAAAATTGTTTAGCACTCCAAAATAGAGTGAAACATGCAGATATAAAAGTAAAGGTGACAAATGAGCAGCCAATGTGTCAAAGTAAACATGGGAGCGTTTTCTTCCTCCCATGGTGTGCCTACAGGCTCACTTATTCTGCTCTGTTTTATTAACCACACATCCTCATAATTCTTAACGCCTGGTTATAATTTGAATGATCTCATTCCTGCTATTTTGACACATAAACTTTTTTAATGTCCACAGCACCGTTCTGAAGTAGTCCTTCTAGACTGAAAGGAAATGTCCCAAGCCCCTTGAAATTCAAGCTCACTGCACGTCCCTCTGCACAAATCTTACACCTTCGTCTCTCTGACACTGACAAATGATTCGGCTCAAATATCCGCACTGTGCTGCTGTCAGTTCTGCTGAGCGTGGCTAAAAATATTTTGATGAGGGCAAATGAGGCATGCAAATGCATCACTTCAGACCCAGTGCGGGCAGTCACAAGAGAGATTAACCTGCAGTCCCATGGCCTTAGTTTCAGCACTTTTTGTGGTCACGCTTAAAGTTCATTTGCCCTTGAGCTCAAATCCAGTGGCCCCAGAGAGCAAGAAAGGCTAAGTAACAGAGTGCTACTTCACCTACAGTATGTTTACAGTGTGATCCCTTTTAATCAATAGGTGGTCATAACAGTCTGTTGCCTGACACTTGTTTTAACTCACCTGTGACGTTTATGAGCCATATTTTTCCATGGGTTACTTGTTGTGCTGCTGCCTAAAGCTGTGATGTATAGCTTAGTTTGTATCATTTTATTATTCTACTAGTATCATTAAGTCAATCAGAGGTAGTGTGCCATTTTTCACAAGCAAATACAGCATGAAATCAGGGTACTACACATTAACTTAAGATACACTGATATCCATTTCTGAGTTCAGCTGAGTTTCAAATGAACTTTAAAATGAAATTAATGACTTTCTATCAGTAAATTTATCACATTAAATTCAGTCTCACATGAGACTATTCTAAACCAAAGACAATCCAAATGTGATTGTGAACAAAAGCATGAAAAAAATATTTAAACAAATCAGAAAAGTCTCTGAGGCATTTTCCTTATCTTATTAAATTTAGTTGCTGGACTAAATAAACTAAAACTGTGTGTGTGTGTGTGTGTGTGTGTGTGTGTGTGTGTGTGTGTGTGTGTAAGAAAGTGAAAGGGCCCAGACAGAAGTATTTGCATGGAATTTGATTAGCTCTAAATAGCTGGCCTATCATTAGCTTGACCTACCTGTTCAGCTGCCTGAGGGCAAATTGGCTTCAACTCTAATGTAGTAAAATCAGATAATAAACTTACTCACCCATGTTTTAATATTTAATAAAGCAACAGTACTGCTGATCACACAGCCTTTATTATTTGCCTTGCTTCCTCTGAAGGAAGCATGACACAAATACAACACTAAAAATGAAAACCTAATTAGCTGAAATGACATTGCACTCTTTCTTCTATATTACATTTACAGTACCATGTCAGTTATGCTGATACTTTCTGTATAGATAATAAATAAACTCCTTCTTTGTCATTACAAGCTAAAAAACAATCTTTTCTTTCGGTGTGTGTCCATCTGTGTGTTTGCAAATCCATTATAACTGATCAGAGTAATCTAACTGTTTGACCTTAAATATAATCTATGTAATTCTATAAATATAATCATACATAATTATATATATATATAGTGTGTGTGTGTGTGCGTGCGTGTGTGTGTGTGTGTGTGTGTGTGTATGTACATTACATAAAAATGACATACTTCATTTTTTTCCACACTGATCACTCTGCGGGATCAGTGCGGTTTGTGTTTGTAAAGAAAAGCCCGGGGAGCATGCAAGACGAAGGAAGCGGTAAACACGGCAGCTCTCATATTTCCCTACCACCATTCATATCTCCCTTTAGGGTCATTATTCAGCCTATTTGCTAATTCAACTTTTCCTTTTAAAACCAAAGAGGAAAAGGGAAAAAAGGCCTCAAAATATTGGCACGACGTCATATTAGAACATATCCGCTGCTGTGACTGATGGTTATTACTCTGGGGGTCATTTCAATGTTTACGCTATAGGACAATATCTTTAAGCAGCTCATATTTTACACGTGACAAAACATCAGTCTGGATCTTTTCACAGGAGATTCATGGGCGACCAGAAAAAGAGAGCATATTTAAAGTAAATAAGCTGAGGCCCTCTCTGCGGCTCTGCCCCACTGAGAGCTGCTCCCATCAGTCTGTCTCCCTTTATTGTTCTTGCAGCTCACTCCTTGCTTTTACACACTTCCACAAAGAGCTGTAAAGTTAAGCATCTTCTACATCAAATGTACACAAACTTAACTTTATTACACCACAAGACATAATTTACACGCCCAACACAAACCAGGAAAATAAGCTGACAGAGAGCAAAAAGGTACAGGGTCACATTGCTCAGGCCCCGTGCAGGAAGCATTTAAAATGTCACTAATTGTGACCAAAGATATCCTTAACAGCATCGATGCATCAGTTGAGCGCAGACAGTTTGACTTAATGCAGGCCTAATGCAGCGAGCGGGAGCTTGTTTTTATTACTGCGCTGCTCACTGTTTGTGCAATTTCTCGATTTCCTAAAGCCCATGATGACAGGCCCACTCATTGAGCCGAGCCCCAGCAGATGTCCAAACACGGGCTAATGTAACCAGCAGGGCTAGCACACTCAGAATTGGGGGTGGGGGGATCAGTGGCCAGAGCAGAGTAACTCAAATGGAATGGCCAATGAGTTCACACATCTCTGGAAACAGGGAGTTTAATGTAATGGAGAGGTTTAGCAGCTATAAACAGAGCAGGCCATCTTTGGCCCGCCATAATCCAGAGAGGACTCTCTCATGTGTCCCTCGCAGCAGGAACTGTTGTGATGAATTGTTTGACCTCTCACCCAAGTCATGATAGTGGAAAGACTGTACTGGGTGGAGTGCTTTCATGATCTGAACTGAAACCTTTGCACCACTCTGAATATAATATAGATACTGGCCTATTTAGCAGGGCAAAAGGTCAACTGCATTTTTGCCTAAAGTCCATCTCAGTTTGAATCTGGAAGTGTAGTGTGTGATACCTGTTCACAAAATAAAAGGGTTCTTTGATCCCATACATAGAAGAACCACTTTTGGTTGCCTATAGAACCTCTTGTGAAAGGTTCTTTAGGCAACCAAAAGTGGTTGCCTGGATCCAAGATCCATTAGGCACTCTAAACCTCTTAATAGTGCTGGTAAAGTAAAACTTCACTGTACAAATAAAACTTATTCTGTATGTAATACACTTTCCACAAATTCTTTTGGTCTGACAAGTTTCCAGCATTCAGTAATGTTATAAGGATTACACCTATCTTTAAAAAGTGTGTTATACAATTAAACAAAACAATAAAAAAAATCTGCATTTTTAGTTTTTTAGAATACAGGATTAATATTGTGATCATAGACATGAAGCTATTTTTGGGAAATAATACATAAACTACACTTGTACATTTTAGGTGCACTGCTTCTTAAACAAATAATAAATTAGTTCAAATTACTGATATTGTTGAAATATTCTGATTGGTTCATGGTGAGACAGAGGTGACCTTACTCACAGTTTATTTTTGATCCCAACTGCCTGCTAATATATAGAGCACTCATGAGCCAACGGTTCAATAAAACAGGATCGTCTGTCTAAAAGCAAGATGGCTCTGAGGAAATCAATATGATATTCTATACTAGAGTATCACACAACCTCTGAGAGTCATTTGTGAAGCATCTAACTGCACCCTTTCATACAATATAGAGCCTGTCTATGTATTTGGATCTTGCTCATTACTGAGGTATTTTGGTTCAAATAGCTGCATTTCTTCCCCATTCCCTCAAACATTTGGATTTTCTGCTGCTACTACGTGTAGCTTTATTTTTTGAGTCTTGGTGACCACATTTGCATGGTAAAGTGTTTGCAAAACATTGTTATCATTAGGCCTGTGGTTTTTCATTAGGCCTGTGGTTTTCAGCCTTGTGCTCTAACGTCAATATCGTTAGCCTGAAGTGCATCTCTGTCTAAACACAGACTGTTTTAGATGCTAATTTGATCCTTTTCTGTTCCAAAAAGAATCATCCTGCTATCATTTTGTTGATCCAAACAAACACATGAACATTCACTTACGTGCATCTAATGTAACTATCATATAATTGAAAATGAAGATGAAATTTCATGAGGATGTCAGGGTTTGATTTTATGATTGTTCATCAAGTAACTTTTCTGTGCAGTTTAATGTGTTTTCCATTTCCTTTAGGAGATTTTGGCTCAGTGTGACAATGCATCTATTTATCTTGACATATACTCAAAATGAGAACAATCTCTAGATGGGTAAATGTTTGTCTTAATGGTCATATAACTTACCTATCTTTGTTATTTAACTGAACTTTCGGTATGATGGTCCATTTGAGCGAACAGAAAACACCTGAGTTAAATGTTTGCAGAACTAATTTTGTTTTTGTACTATCTGAGCACACTAGAAAACAAAAAAAGCATTTAAACACACTATTCATCAGTCTGCAACATCATTCTTGTGTCAAATATACACCATTGCCTCTTAAATGGATAAAGAACAATGGGTCAATGCATACATCGTTCATCAAATCTACAGTATTGATTCTTGTTAAGCCTATGTTTCAATATCATCCCACCAACGATTTTCAGTTTTTGTTTGTTTTGCTGACTTCTGTCTCTTTATTATTAAAGTGTGTCAAGCACTTGCAAATGATTGTTACATCAGCACAATTCTTGCCCCTCACTAGATTACATTTCTGACAATATGACATTTTATTTGTGACGAAATTATCAACCTTTTTTCAGTGGAATGAAGCACTACTCAATGAGTCTTTATACACTTTCACAGAACAGGTATTGTCCAATGATCACAGCTATTTACATAAAAAACTATTCTACAGGCCTACAGGAGAGTCCAAGATGTGGCACTACATTAATCATGTTTCAGAGATAAAGCAGTATACATTTTATTGTCCAGTGGTTTTGAATGTCTCCAATCGTCAACCTTTCATCAATTTATAGATTACTTTTGTCATAACTATGTTTTGTTTTAGGAATCCGTGTTCCCTCAGTACTTTATTGCATTCCATTATACTTTGAAGAATATTCCTCATAATTCTTCTTGATTGCACCTTCGACAAATAACTCCATTTCACTCTTATAGAATGGTAGACAGCTCTCAAAGCAGTACAAATATTGCAAGATATTTAGATAATTTCACTCAGGTAAACATGAAGAAAGCTCTTAGCACAATAGTATTATTTACTGTACCTTTTGAAATGCTATATGTGTTATTAATAATGGTGGTTATATGAAGAAGTGTCTATAGGTGTTAAAAGGGGTAACAAATACAACTTGTTATTTTAAACTGCCAAACTGTTGCTTTTCTCTCTTCAGAAAAAATCATAACGGTGAACAAATGCTGTAGAGTCTTTAAATTTTGAAATTTTTGCAGACCTGTAGAATATTTTCAGCACTTTATCAATAAATAGAACAAGAAATTGTTTTTTTCTGCTGTGCCAAAGAGTTCTTCAAATTAGACTTACTGTCACACACACAAGTCACGTGACGGGCACGGGGCGACGGAAGTGATGTGCGTCACTGGCAGAGATGTTCACAAGTCATTTTTCCCAAGTCCAAGTCAAGTCTCAAGTCTTTGTGCTCGAGTGCAAGTCAAGTCTCAAGTCTTTGTGCTCGAGTCCAAGTCAAGTCTCAAGTCTTTAGCTGTGTCCGAAATGTGCACTTG
>JBBIGA010000146.1:10702606-10717442 GCA_037576975.1 Alestes dentex
TCAAGTCCCAAGTCTCTGTTTGTGTGACTTAAGTGCGACTCGAGTCCGAGTCTCAGACTCGAGTCCCCATCTCTGGTCACTGGGTATATAAACAGGAAGTTGGTAGCAACTGGTGCTCAGTCATTGAGTCTCCACATCACCATTGCCTCTGATAATCTCTACTGGTACCGTGAGTACTCCGGTCTGTTTAACGGCCTTCTACGAGGGGTTGATACCAGCTATGTATGTGCATAGATCAGCGCATTAGCTCTCTCCCAAGGGCAGCCCCTCGTACCCTGCTGCCAGCGAGTCCCCGGCCCAAGAACATCAGCACTCCAGAACCTTCACCTCCGTCAGAGGCCCACTCCGGAGCTAGGCAACCCATGCAGTTAGGACGTGCCTCCCTGAACCTTGCGGAGATTGCACCTCCCCCGACCACCACCGTCCTGTCTCTCCTACCTCCATCCTACCAGCTGTTTCCCATTTAACAGTTCGGGTCCATATCCAGTTGAGTCACAAATGGGTCATTGCCACTGCTTTTGTGGATTCAGGGGCAGCTGGCAATTTTATTGACCATACTTATGCTACTCAACTGGCTGTGGAGACTGAGGCCTTATTTCAGCTGATCAATATCACCGCTGTAGATGGTCGGCCCCTTCAATCCAGCCCTATCACCCACTGGACACCCCCTCTGCACATGTTTATTGAATCTCACCAGGAGAGACTTTCGCACTACATTACCTGACTCGCTTCACCTCCTATCATCCTTGGTCACCCCTGGTTACTCCGTCACGAGCCCCTCATCTCCTTGACTCAACAAAAGATTCTTCAGTGGGGCCCGACCTGTCAGGAGCTTTGTCTCCAGGCGTCGGCTGGGACATGCTCAGGGGAGTCCAAGGTCCGCGATGTCAATCTGGAGACCATTCCCGTCCCGTGACCTGGGGGAGGTTTTCAGCAAGAGTAGGGTGTCATCCAGTTACCACCTCATAGGCCCTATGACCTCACCATAGAGCTGCAGCCAGGCATGGTACCACCCCGCGGCCATCTTTACTCCCTTTCTCACCCTTTCTCAGGATGAGCAGAGGGTCATGGAGCAGTATGTTTCAGAAGGACTTTGACAGGGGACCATCCGCTGAACAAAATCACCACAAAGAACCATCATCCACTCCCTCTTACCAACACCGCCCTGGACGCCCTCTCCTGTGCGTCCATCTTCACCAAACTGGACTTTAGGAGCGCTTACAATCTCATTCGCCTCAGGAAGTGGAAGACGGCCTTTATAACTCCCACCGGCCATTATGAGACCTTGGTTATGCCATTCGGCTTGTGCAATAGTCCGGCAGCATTTCAACAGTTTATCAGTGCTGTTCTTCGTGACATACTGTATCGCTGGTGCTTCACGTATCTAGATAACATTTACTCAAGGACCATGGGAAAACATACCCAGCATGTCAGGGCAGTCTTAAAGAGGTTGCTGGCCCATCGACTGTTTTGTAAGTTGGAGAAATGCGCTTTCCACCAGCGCTCCACCACATTTCTTGGTTTTGTTATCTCCCCTCAAGGTGTGGCCATGGATCCCAGAAGCTGGAGGCTGTGCATAATTGGCCTCTACCCAATTCGCTTAAGCAGCTACAGCGCTTTTATAGACACTTTATCCAGGGCTTCAGTTCAGTCGCGGCGCCTCTTACTGCCCTCACCAAGCCCTCCCATTCATCATTTCAACTCACTTCAGAAGCCAAGGAAGCATTTCATCACCTTTGTCACCTCTTCACTTCTACACCTATTCCTCATCACCCAGACTATGCCAAGCCGTTCGTTGTGGAGGTGGATGCCTCCGATGTGGGTGTAGGAGCCGTTCTCTCCCAACGAGGTCCAGACCAGAAACTGCATCAATGCAGTTTCTTCTCCAGAAAATGTAATCCCACTCAGCAGCGATACGGGGTAGGGGACCGTGAACTGTTGGCCATCAAGTGGGCTCTGGAGGAATGGTGTCACTGGCTCCAGAGCGGCAGTGACCCATTTATCTTCTGGACTGATCATCAAAATCTCATAACCATTCAACATGCGAAACAACTTAACCTCCTACAGGCGCGGTGGGCTTTGTTCTTTGAACAATTCAGCTACATACTGTCATACCGCCCAGGGTCGAAGAACATCAAGGCTAATGCCCTCTTGCGCCAACATCAAGCAGAGCACCCCCAGACGGACCTGTGCTTGTCCTTCTATCTCAAATTGTTGTTTCGCCTCTCTGGTGGGAGTTGGAAGATCATATCCACCAGGGGCAGACCTTAGAGTCCCCTCCAGCAGGCACCCCGCTTGGACGACTCTTGAGTACTCCGGTCTGTTTAATACCTACTGTGTGTTGTGAACGCAGATTCTGGTGGGAATCTTTATTCTTGTGCGGAGCGTTCACAGAGCAAAGTGCGTGGTCTACCAACTCTCTTGTGTCTGTCTGCGATTGGGTTCATCCACCATGCTACATGGGGCAAATGTTCACCTCTCATTGTGACACTTACCTCTAATGACTTTGGGAAAAAATGACATTTATGCCATCTAATTTACTCATATTGAGATATCCTAGTATTATGTTGCATTTTCTGTTGCGTTTATATCAAGAACATAATCTTTGGTTAATTTGTGTCCCAAGCAACCTTTTTAAACAAGCCCCTGGCCCTTAGTACATTCTTTTCTTATTATAATCAGAAAATTATTGCAGAGCATCCAGCAACGTAATGCATGTTATAAAGACAGACACTTAAATGCAAAGCCAACGACTGACAGCCTGATCCAGTTCCAAGATTGAAGATTGAAGATTCTTTATTTGTCACATACACAGTTATACAAGAACAACACGCAGTGAAATGTACCCCAAAATCACCTCCTGAAATGTTTGCCTGATTTGAGCAGGTGAAACGGACAGTGACTGGGGTGGGATGAGTCTCTAGCGATCCTGATTGCTCTGGTCCTGTTTCTCCTGGTGTAGATGTCCTGGAGAGATGGCAGAGCTGATCTGCTGCAGCTTTCTGCAGCCTGAGCCACTCTCTGTAGTCCCTTAATGTCCTGGACAAAACTGTTCCCAAACCAGGAGGTGATGTTCTGTGTCAAAACACTTTCTACAGCACCAGAGAAATAAGTCTTTAGGATCACAGCAGAGACTCCAAATTTTCTGAGCTGTCTCAGGTGGTAGAGACGCTGCCTTGCTTTCTTGCACAGGGCTTGAATGTGTGCAGTCCATGTTAGATCCTGTCACTGTTGACCTTTCTATGCTGACATTGTTGACTTTTCTATTGATTTGCTTTAATTTGGCTCAAAACTGAGACACATAATATCATAACTCCCTGGTGGCCTGGCGGGTAGGGAAGGTTGTGGGTTCCAAATCCAGGACTGCCAGTGGCACCAATGAAGTACCCTTGAGCAAGGTAGCATCCTCACACAGTGCTCCTGGGTGCTGTGTCTCAATTACCATGAGTGCATGTTTTCTCTAAAACAGTGGGCCAGCACACAGTATTCTCATGATAACCAACAGTTTTGACTTCACTGCCCCAAAAGTTTTGGATGCCTTTGTATAAATGGCTTAAATGGATATTTGTCAGGATCAGTGGTTTGTGTTTGCGCTAGAGAAGAACTAGCAGGGATGAAACTCTGCCCTTAGCACTGAAGCCCTGAGTAGACTCTTCTGTAACCCATCCAAACCAGTTCAGTGAAGGGATTCGGATAGGACTGAGTGTTGGAAATCATAGACTTCCCAGAAATTAACTCAGGACAAATACACACACACACACACACACAAACCTATTTCAGTTTCTTAAAACTATGTAGCTGAGCTATAATGTATCTGTAAACATCATATAAACTTAAGTTCAAATAAGCAACAAAGAATACAAAGAAAAGTAGAATTATAGTACAGCAATCAGTATGATTATTTCCTCTACCATCTGTAGTGCTAAGGCTCAGACTTACTGGTTAAGTTTTGTGTGTTTGTGTGCCACCAATCATTTGCATTTTGAAGTGTTTTCATAATGATCGCAAAAAAATTTCATTCTTGTTAGTAGGATCTAATGTAAAATAATATGGTGGTGCCTCAATTTGATAAAATTTTTTGATAACCTGAATAAGAAGTGTCTGGCAATCTGTGCAAATAATATGTTAATGGTTCAGGTTTATTAGAGCATTCAAAAAAAGTAAAAGTATAAAAGTGGTAATACTTTTGCCACATGCTAATATGTTCATGAGCAGTGTGATTTTTCTTCCTGCTCTTAATCCTAGGAATAGGAAGTAACGTTGTGGGCTTACTTATTTTCTTTTGTGTATTTTTCATTGTAATTAATATTAATCAGTACTAAATTGAGTAATTTATTTGCATCAGTCCATGTAGTGTGTTGTATTGTTGTACTGCAAAAGTTATCTTGTACAAAATACGCTTGATATAAAATTTTAAAAACACATTTAACAAGTTTACTTTTAAATTGAAAACAGCACATTTTTAACTCCAAAATACTGATGATGGACAACATGAGAAGGAAAAGAGGGTCAGTGAGGAAAAAGGGGGAGATAAATAAAATTAAGCAATAACCTTTGGAGCAAGAGGGTGAAAGAGGGAAAAAATGAATGCTTGAAAGGAGGATAGGAAGAGTGGGTGTGGGGAGACAGGGAGCGCTGGGTGAGGATGGATGGCCCTGCATGCCATTGGGACCACTCTAACAGCTTCTCGCTCTCAGGTGTCCAGTCGATAACAGATGCATTAGTCTCCTGCTCTGTGCCGGTTTTGGGTTTAAACACACATTTTCTTAATACAACATGACCCCATTTCCTCCTCTCATTAATCATGAAACCAGATTAGACTAGCCCCTACTGCCCCTCACTGTCCAGTTGCCTTTGTGCCCCTCATACACATTCTGCCTTTGAAAAGCGCTTTGACCTTTGGTACTGCTGCTGAGATGGAGTGTTTCTAGTGCTTATAGAGCCAGGTCACAATACAATACAGATTTGTTGTCTCTCAAATCTGGAGAACATCTACTGTCTGCATTTTCTTGATGACTTTGTCCTAAGTAGAATAATTGTAGTACCATTATGGGCTTTTTGCCATTTGTCTATTTCCAACCGGCCTCATTACCTCACTGTGTACCCTAATGCAGCAGTTACATGTGTCAGATGTTCCACTGTGACTAACTGTTTCTGCTGCCAGGGATTATAGAGAATGCCTCACTGTTTTGAACACACACTTTGTTTATGGAAGTAAACAACATGCCATGGGACACTGGGAAAGTTATGATGATGCTTTATGTAATATCAATAGTAAGAGGCCGGCTACCCCATCCAGGTATTTATAAATAAGGACGATGCACAAGTAGAGTAATAAGAATGTGTTTAAAAACTGAGAGAATGTGTTATAAGGATTCATAATTGTAAAATTTAAATGATATATTTTATTCCTGAGAGTGAAAAGGAAACTCTGTGCTGGTTAATAAGTTGATTGTCCATGAGATAAACACTTTGAAATGCGTCTTATTACTATCACCCAACAGTGTGGATCACCCAGTGCTCTTGTGGAATGCAATCAAATGCTCACAGCTATGTTCCGATGTTTAGTGTAATGCTGGACCAGTGCTGTAGTGGGGCTGTAAATGCTCACAATGCAGCTAAATTTAATTATAATAAGACAGCAGCTTTTTGCACAAACTGTCTGTAACTCTGCCCATTAATTGCATGCTGGTGACACGTAGGGCTTAAAATGCACAGTGAAATAATGGAGTCACCAACAAACCTGAGACAGAACATAAAATGACCATTCATTGATGAAGAGATAGTGGTGTTAATATATTTAAGTTTCCCAGCAATACATTTTACAGGGCAGTAACTAACAAAACAGGAACGTTGAAAGAATAACCTGGATGACGTGTGCATATTGCATCCACATTGCAGTTTGCCTGCATATTCTCACACATAATCAACTGATCCCTGAGAGTTTTAACAGCAGTAAACATTCTTTCAGTACATACTGGGGGCTCATGCCTCTGTCGAATGCTTGACTCAGATTTTGCCTTAAGCTGAAACAAAAGGGATAGTGCGATGGCCCATGGCATATCTATCTGTTGAATCTATTTTGTTCCCCCAATATGCTGGGAGGAGAACAAAATAAAAAGGTACAATGGGTGTCCACTTTCCACACTTGAAGTGGGAGCCAACATAGTTGTGTGGGTCTCAGAATTTTTGTGTTGTCTGCATAAGAGGGTTTGTAACATCTCTTCACAGCTCATGAGAGCATTCAGGAAGCAGGGAAACTGGAGTTTGAGGGTGACTGAGAAACTGAGCAGCACAGGAGCAACTTAGACCAGCTTTATATGCCTGTCAGTCTGTCACTGATACCCCCACTGCAACAGTCATTCAGCATGGTGCATGAACATATTCATTTGAAGCATCTCACACATTAGCAAACATTGTATTGTACCAATGAAGAGAATCACAAAGCAACATTTCAGTGGCAGTGTTTATTTATGATAGTAGATATGGCTAATACATTTTCTTCACTGTGCTATTTCTTGCTTAAATGTGACATACAGAACTTCTGCCGCTTTTGTATTTTGTGTGGATCTTGGACAGTGTTCATATGTCAGTTCACACAGTTCATGTGGTTATGGCTACTTTCTTTGTCTGGTTCCATCTTTTTTTACAGCAGGCTTGGCAAGACAAAAAAAAACAGAGCTGTGGCTGCATTAATGACTGACAAGATGTTGTGGGAGAAGCTACTACGTGTATATGGTTACCTTAGGTAATAGCATGAACAATGAGACACATGGTATTCTAATACACACATACACACACGCATACACACAGCGGGATGGTATTTCAATACAGCTAGGGCTGTATGCAGCATTTTCTGTCTATGTGGTTTCCTGTGAAAGCCAAGCAGCTGATTCCACCTTTAACCACCACAACAACCCTGATACCAGATACTCCCCAACAAACAGACACACACATGCAGGGCTCTGTTGGTTTATTTACAGACCAGAAATGGATGCTAGCCTTTAGCAACCATAGGCTGCGATAACAAAAAGCACATTGTAAGTTACTGCCAATTATTTTTCACATTCTGACCATTCAATCAACAACATGTTTGTATGGAGGAAAATTTATTTTTTATTATCTGAATCTACATTTTATGTCAATCATTTACACTGACAACAATCAGGAAAAAAGACGTTCAGCCTTGATGATCCAACATAAAATTATTGTAAATTACCTCTGTAATTAATTAACATTTTAAATGACTTACTTTTAAAGAGTATAGCAAAAAACAGTAATAACATGAGACTTCTAAGGGTCCAGTTGTTTGCACTAGTGTATGTAGTATTGGGCCAAATGAAAGCCTTTTGCCCAAACTTGGACTGAAGTCCATCTTCCATACCTGTTCCACACCTTACCTCACACATGTACCCCACCTTAAGTTTAGGCACACAGTGGCCTATCTGAGTTTAGAATGATGGGCAAATCAATGGAGGCTCAGAGTGTCTATCAATGTCTAATCCCTGTGTAGCCTTTTATCTAGCCTGGGCCACTTAAGCACAAGAGATCCCACCTCATTAACATGGATTCTCTCATCAATTGCTCTCTGGACAAACTGCCGGTAGCCTTGGCAACTATTTGAGACCAGCCAGACCCCACTAGGTTCTTCTAGTGTCACTTTGTCAGCTGGGTATGGGAGAGTACCCAGACGAAGCGGTAGCAGTGGAAATATTTTTAGCATAGTGCTAAGTCGATAGTCACAGTGGTCACAACTCATCTAAAGCACAACAGCAGATAGGTGTGCGTCAGGGGTGTATGGATTGTGGACACTATTTCTGTCATTCTTTATGTGTTTGATGACATGCTTCACACTGTGACCAATCAGTACAGTAGAGGGTACTGCCTTTGTATCAGCTGTCCAGCAATATACAGCCTGTTTAGAGTATGAGGTTTAGGGTCATGTTCCCATATACACCACCCCTGTCCATTTTGTTGGAAATCCTTCATTTAATTTTGTTTAATCAATGATAGTCGTAGAGAATGCTAGTCATGCTGGATCCTATCTTTCTTAGAGAATGTACCCCACTTTCTCTCCTTATGCTCGTTCTCTCTCTCCCTCTCTCTTTCTCTCTTTCCCTCCATCTCCCTGCTCAGCCTCCTCCCTTGGCGCACACTTGGGCGGGCAGACAAATTCCTGTGGGCTATCAGGTTACCCATCACCATGGTAACAGGTGGGAAGGCAGCTCCATTAATCATTTAGAGCGCGGCCGAAGTGGAGGTCGGCCTGATTGCAGCGGATAGGGTATCATCCCCGTGCCCCACTGGGGACCTCCTTGATTTGAATTAGAAAAGATTAAGCTTGCGTCCCCCCACCCCTCTCGCCCATCAAACACACCCCACCACTGTGGCCCACCATCATCCTTGGCCTGCTCATATCATGTGACCATGCGCCGCGGAGCCACGCGGATTAAGAGATCGGAGCCAAGCGCTTGTTTTTCAGAGGGCTGCTGAAACCTAAGACGTGCACAGGTGTCTACAACGAGAAGCCCCGAAGCCTGCCGAAAAAGAGGACAAAGATCACACAGCTCACCTCTTGGCCACACTCTCATCCTTCTCCTGCTTTCCCTAGTTGCTGCCTTTCTCTTTCTATTCAGTGTTATCAGTGACTTGTTGCTCTGCTTTTCAAACTGGAAGTGATATCTCAGTTTTATTCCCCCACTGACATTTCCCTCTTTTTCATGTCTATGAAATGGTGCATTTGTTGCAAAAGCCTTTTATAACTTAATAGGAATAAGCCTTTTATGAGCATGTAAGATGGGGAGGCCTTGGAAAACTGAGCCCTGACAAATGTGTGGGTATGAGACGAGCCAGCCTGAGTTTGGGGTGGGGAGGGGAAAGGGAGTTTCAACTGGGGTTTGATAGCCAGGGTCAGTCTGTTCAGGCTGAGTTCAGGCCAGTGAAATGTGACGACCGGTGAAACGGGCCCGAAAGTGTTAGTCCGTGAGAAGTGGCCCTTGGGCACCCGCTTGCAGGGGCCCCACGGCACCTAACGACAGCACCGCAAGTATGGATTTATGATACTGCAGTGAGAGGGATGCAGGGTGCCACAAATCAACCTAGCTATGAAATAGTGGCCCAGCAGCCTTCACTGTGAGCAGCTCCCAAAGGTGCCCGCCAAATTTACGGGCGACTCCAGCACTTCAAACGCTTGCTATAACTTAAAGCCAGACGATTTTATTGTTCCATTGAACTGAGGGGATGGTGGGGGGTGTGTGGAAGAGAGACCAGCGAGAAAGATAGATGGGCCGCGGAAAAATTAAAACCTCCTTTGTCTCAGACAATTAAAATTCCAATGGCCACCACATTGGAGCGTTAGGGATTCCACGACCAGCGCACCAGGTCCTGGTAATAGAGCTTAAAGTGATACTGATATGTAATGAATCCAAGCTGTGTTGTCTTGGGAGTTTCAGGGCTTTTTTTTAATCTCTCCTCAAGTCCTGTGAGGCAAGTTGAATATGGGCCGTCTGTCGAAGAAGCAGTCCGATGAGATTATTATCGGCTCTCCTCGTTAAAATTAATGATTTCGACACCTTGCTTGTCCATGTTACAAGGCATTCGGCTGGTACTTGGCCTTGTTAATGTCCACTCTAATAAGTGTTACAGTAGCTGCAGCCACAGGAGACTGAACAACTGCTGGCCAGCAAGCCACGATGTTGAGGGGAGGCTGAGTTCAGATAAAAGATACTGTACATTTTTGAAGAGTAGTGATTTCCAGTTTTGTTCACCAATTTCGGCTTTTGACTGAGACTGATAATATAGCACCATATACTGAAAATAAAAGCAAAAATAATTGGCAGATTTGCAATGGTCCTAGTCTGGTTTTGCTACTCAAAGACACCATCGAATTGAATTTGTAGTTATCAGGTTTAGGAGGTGTGTTTAAATAAATGACCTGACTCTAGCCCTCCAGGACCAGAAGTGAACACATTATGTACACAACATGTTGACACGTACTCCCAAGTGTGGGTGAACCTGATAGATGGGCATGTTAGACTAAATAAGATTTGTGTTAAACAGGTTTAGGTTAATATATGACCAAAGAGAAACAAACATTGCAAAGACCTATTAGTGTCAGAAGTCAGCCATTTTAAATTTGATCCGTCATACATGTTCTCAGTTTTGACTTTTGAAAACATCAAAGCTTAAGGTGTATGTCATTCAGCCTAATGTGTATGTTCAAAGGATTTCAGCTTGTTTGCTCTAGATCTTAAAGCTAGTAGTTCTTAGCATTGCTGAGCCTGATGCAGACTAGCAGATGAGCAGCAGATGGCCTGTTCCTCTTATCTCTGTGTACTAGAACTCTCCTGCCCTGATCAGTTTACGAGCAGCCCAGTTCGCTCATTGTGGTGGTCGCTCAAGCTGAACATGATCTGATAAGATAACCTTTATCATCAAACGTGGATTTGATTGACCCTGATTTTGATGGAACTACAGCAAAGCATATGTCAGTCATCTACTGCTTCCTTATTTAATTTCAGAGAATGATCTGTTTTGTGGATTTTGTGGACAAATTGAAAAATGCATTGTTAGATTTAAATGGATTCATATGAAATATTAATGTAATATATTATGTACTATTTGAAATTATGTGCATTTTGGAATCAAATAAATTCAGTGCATCACTTTTTCAATGAATCAAGTATTGCAAATAAGAAATTATGCTTATGTAATTTTACTTCAATACTAAATATGCCCCCATGAATCTTAGAGGCTGCGACGGAGAACAATAGGAACTGAAGCAAAGCTAAATTGTACATACACACTGGTCCATGTCTGCACACGCATGCTTACAGTAGTAAGTGTGCTATGGAAGAGTAAGTGCTGTGGGGGCAGCTCTGATTTCCTGAACAAGTTGATAAAAGTCAGAATGCAGAGGAGAGGCGGGGGAGAGAATAGAGGAGAGAAGAAAGCACTATAGCCTCTCACTGAGTGAGCAGCAGGGACATTCCCGCAGTTTAACTTTAATTAAGCTCACCAAGTGAGTCTCAGAGGAACAATGAGACATCTGTGTGTGTATAAGTGTGAGAGACAGAGAGAGAAAGAGAGAGAGAGAGAGAGAGAGAGAGAGAGAGAGAGAAAGAGAGAGAGAGAGAGAGAGAGAGAGAGAGAGAGAGAGAGAGAGAGAGAGAGAGAGAGAGAGAGAGATTAAGTGAGTGTGTAAAAAAGCTCCAGAAAGGAAAACAGTCTGTTTCAGCGATTGGCTTGTGCTGGTATTTAGATTCTGTCTTCACGTAGGTGTCATTGGATTTCTTTAACTGTAGAATCAAGACACGATTCATGATTTACAAAGTGAGAGATACAAAAAGGATGTGAAAATAAAAAAGCAGCTATAGTGAAACATAAATGCAAGATTACTATGTGAGCATCACTTCTGGACGATGTAGCAATGGAAGTAGGTGCCCTGGTCTGATTAATCATGTTTTCTTTTACATCATGAGGACAGTTGGGTGCTATATATATATATATTTCACAGTTACTCACGGGTGCTCTTGGAACTTAACCCACGCCAATGTCAGGGGTTTACTGTATATATATATATATATATATATATATAGAGAGAGAGAGAGAGAGAGAGAGAAGAAAGGAGAATAATAATATTTCTCTCATATTGCCATTTGCCACAAACAAAGCAAATAAAGAAATGCAGAGGATATCTGCAGGGGTTTCCGCAAACAATTATTAGTTCGGTTCTAAGAAAAATCAGCGAATGACTGAAGCCGAATTCTGAACCACTAACGAGTGTATATATATATAAATATATAAATAGATAGATAGATAGATAGATAGAGAGAGAGAGAGAGAGAGAGAGAGAGAGAGAGAGAGAGATAGACTGAGAGGGAGAGAACATTGTCCCACACTTGCCCTACAAGTCCTGTCATTTTGAATATAATATCACAAATTGGCCCTTGTCAGATCCCTATACTTGCCTGTTTTTCTTGCTATAAATATATCAACTTCAAGAACTGACCATTCATTTGCTGCCTGATACATCCCACCCCTTGACAACATAATCAACATTCACCTGTCAGTGGTTTTAATGTGGTGGCTGAACGGTGTGTGTCAAATGACTCATTATGATTCAAAAGTATTAAAAAATTGGTCCTGAAACTTAAAAATTAAAAGTAGAAAGTAGAGCAGCATTTCATTTTGAACCATTGTTTTAGTTAGTGTTTACTTTAGATGTACTCAGCTAAAGTATTTTGTTAACTGAATGTCTTCACAAATATTGTAATACAGAACATGTTTCTTTTATTACAATTTTTAGACATAGTTTGGGGAAACCTTGCTTATCAAAATATTGGGTTTTTTTTCAAACACTTTGATGCATTTCCTGAAACACTGACATCATTCTCAACACTCTAAGTGCATTTCCATAATCTAAAAAAGTACTTCTCACAAAACTGCATTATCGTTGCAAATTTCTATAAATGGGAAATATTTTCACTGTAATTCCAGTTACTACACTGTGCTGTTGATAGTAACTGATGATTATCCCCCCACACACAAATATGGGAAAAAGATGTTTTTACAGTATTCACACAATAATTATGTATGGATAAAATAAAACAAGTGCAAGTCAGGTTTCAATAATTAAATAAAAATGATACTGCACAATGCTACTGTAATTAGAAGCAAATATATAATTCCCATGCTAGTCCTTGTGCCTCAGCACTTTATCAGTATCACACATAGTGCCCTACATTCGAAGCTAAGAGAAAAAGCTTTGTTAACACTTAACTTAAGGCCTGTATTCATAAGTCATTATTCATGAGCCAATGACATAAAAATGGACAAAATCAGTCTTAACCACAGCTGACACATCAGAATAAGCCTTTATAAATGTTAATGTATGTTTATGTCACTTGTCCTGAAAGGCTTATGTACATGTCATAAAGCCTTATGAAAACAGACTTTAAGTGACGTATTTTCAAACCTTCCTAGAAGTCAGAGATACCCTCTGAAACTCTCAGCCTGACGTAATCAAAACCAGTATACACAGCCTTGAGTAAAGATGTCTGCTTATGAACCCACTTCCACTTCTATGCTGAGAAGAATTTGTCAGCAGGATTGAGGAGGGGTGAATAGTGTGGTAAGACCTCCATCAACCATTTGACATACAAGCCTAGTGTAAAGCCCTGTGTGGTAGCATGTGATGTGAAATATGTGTCATCCTAAATTTCTGAATTTGCTAAAATTCCTACATGCCAAAATCTGTATTATTGCAAAAGACTGGTTAAGCACAAGCAGAGCTCCTGAGTAATACTTAGGCCATGGTTGACTGTGGACTATAAGAGTGCTTCAGAATGCATGTTAATAAATGTTCTGTCCCCTGTACCACCACACACTTTGACAACTCTTTCTCTTGTACAGCCAGGAGCTCCTTGTCCTTCTTTTTAAATGCAATTCTTACTGTAAATAGTATTTTGTTTGCAAAACTTTACACAATGAACAACTGTGTTAAAACAAGTGTGAAAGATTATAGTTTGTAATGACAGACATTAAACAGTAGAATGAAGACTGTGTTTGTTCCATGACAAATGTTTTTACTTTTGTGTGAACACGATGAAAAATGAAGTGCCATGGCCAGTTGTGTTAATGCTGTTGGGTTCTGAAGGCCTCTAAGTCATTATGGAAAAACATACAATACAAGACAAAAGGGCTCATTTTCTTTGCAATTAAGTATTACTTTGCAACATTACACTGAGGACAATATTTGTTAAGTAAAGCTGCTTCGCTCACTATATACCAAAGCAAAAAGATGACTTTACCATATTAAAGACATTATGTTTTACATTCAAGGCTTTCATCAGATGTCTATGTCAAGTATTTGCTATGGTATATAATGAGTATAGCGCCCTTTTCTTTCTTTTTTTCTTTACCTGGGAACAATTTTCAGGGTAAGGGTTAAGTTTAGGGTATCTTCATACCAAAGAAGTCATTTTGATGAATGTGTTTTACAAAACATTTACAGGTATGCTTTTACTTATTTAAAAAATATCTATGAAAATTTTTAAAAATGGGCAGTGTCAATTCATACAACTTCTAATGATATGTAAATAATAAGTGATTCTAAAACTATGTTAGCTTGGCGTGATGACAAAGATGTGATTGTTCTTGGCTGCATTAAATCCATACTGAAAGAGTACCAAGGGCCAGGGTACAGACCTAACTAAGGATGCACCCTTGAGCTGCACCCTGTCCACTATTTATTACTGCTATAATATTGCAGTATTCTGCTAAAGCACTTGTGAGCAGGTAGAGCCCAAAAATGTATCATTCCTTCACAGATAAAACAACAGAAACAGGGAGGCAGTAAAATAGCATGGGGTATCATCGCAGATTGATTCCAGACCTGTATTTTACCGAGCCTGAAAAGAATACTTGCTCTTTTTCAAAATCCTGCAGAGCCTTGTTCATTCTCCAGATGACCAGCTCCCATAAAGTGGGCATACACACAATATCTTTCATTACTTAATTCTTTCATGACATTTTGCTTTTTTGTGCTTTATGCTCATTCCTTGGTTGATGTCCAGCGGGATTGATGTTTCTGCATTGACAAGGGATTTTATAGTCCTGCCTTTTGTTGCTCAGAGTTTCCTTTTATTACAGGATGGTTTCATTTTACCCATCAATCTCAGGGATGTCACAACTGGTCTGAGCTCTTCAGCTTTTTTATCAGAGAAGATGCTCCTACAGGCCAGGATCAAGACCGGACATTCCTCTCTCTCTCTCTCTCTCTCTCTCTCTCTCTCTCTCTCTCTCTCTCTCTCTCTCTCTCTCTTTCTCTCTCTCT
>JBBIGA010000146.1:10734476-10751306 GCA_037576975.1 Alestes dentex
GTCTGTGTGATGTGGCAGTCACCACATAAACAATTTCCTCCGGGATAAATAAAGTTTTCTGATTCTGATTCTGATATATTATGCATTGCCATTCAGGTTATGGACGGAAGTTATACATGTCACAATTTGAATTAAATGTGCTGTCTGACCTAAACAACACAAGAACTATAAGATAAGATAGCATAAGATAAACCTTTCTTAGTCGCACCAGGTGGAAATTTGCATTGTCATGGCAGAAAGTGGACAGAACAAAGGTAAGAGCAGCAAAAATGAAGAACAATAGAATAGAATAAAATACTATACCAACAGGACAGTATAAAAAGTACACTATACAATGTAGAAATATCACTAGTTATATTTATTCAGTTTCATATACTTTAAAGGGGAATTCCACAGACTTTTCCAATTTTCCCAGATATCTGAGATTTTGTTTTACAATAGCTTTGAGATCAGTTTTTTATCCTAAAACATATTTTAATATACATGAATGGTAAAGGCGTAGATGCTAACTACTAAGGTCTGCTTGAAGTGGACTTTTAAATGTTTTAAATAACTGATGAAATACTCCTTTAAGTAGCATTTTTCACAGGTTTTTGCTAAACCACCTTCATGGAGTTACTTTTAGCTGTAGCCAATTAGCATGCAAATGTAGATTTTTTTAAAACCATTTTTTATTTTATTACTTGTTTTCTTTTGCTGTTGAACAACACTTGAATTGTTTGGCTATTGCTCATGTTTTTCACATTAATCCTTGAGCATTATATCTAAAATGATGCAGAAAAACAAAAAATTGTGCTATTGTCACATGCCAATATGCACAGTTTCTTATTTTTTAAGGGATTTCTGTTCTTTTTGGGGGGCGGTCATTTTTATTTATAACTCTCCACTTTGGTAGCAGCTTCTTGACTTCTGCTGGAGTTATTATTTTCAGTATGTGAATGTACATCTTCATGGGGTTTTTTTGTGTTGCTGCAGCACCGTGCAATACACACTCCCATCTGCAGGGGTAGACGGGTTCTTCCGTATTCTGCAGTTCTCAGTTCCGTCCGTGTGACCAGGCGCCGCCGGAAAGGCTGTAACAATTTCTTTTTTTGACACGTAGTTAGCCAAGTTGGCGGTTCTCTCCAGCTCAGGTAAGAATGCTTCTCCAGAGGGTTACGAGGGAAAAAATACAGCTGTGTTACGGTGCCAGAATGTCACTTTTGTGTAGACCTTAGTTGTATTCCCATTCAGGGAGCAAGTGCGCTGTGAGTGAGGGTTTGAAGCCTTATAGAAAGTCCGTTAGCTTCCTAGCGTAAACACTAACAACAGTTTCCATCTAACAACCTGCCCGAGTTTCTTTTTAAACCAGTTTAAAAGTCATAATTAACAGGAGCTTTCGTGTGTCTTTTTCTGTAGCTTATAAGTTGCTAGCTCTTTTTGTAATGAAGCTTTCACACCAAATTTCAACTCCCGAGACAATCACTGACAGCAGTGAGTAAACTACTTTAACTTGCCATTTTACCTACCCCTGCGTGGCCGTTCTCATCCCAGGTAGCTTTGTTTATGTTCTTGCAAGGCCAGATAATGACTTGAGACACTCGGTAGCTAAGGCCATCAGGGATTTCTGCGTCAGGACGTTTTAATCCTGCTGGACGGTCTCTTTTAACTCGATAAAGCCTCTAAATAACTTGTCTTTTACATTGCACATTCCTTAAGCCTTAATCGTTATGCAGTTTTGGTTTTTACCTTGAGACTTACTTCGTATAACGCTACATTTTAGCCTTCGGACATCTAGTTCTTGCACAAATCACATTGTAAGTTGTTTTAAATGATTGTACTACAATCATGTGTCCTCACTAGCTAGTGTTTGAGTCAGAAGAGTTGTCTGCATTTGTTGTAGCTTAACCAAATACTTAGAATCGTGCCTAAACCTTTCTTCCACTGCATTGAGTGATGTACAGCTAACACTTTTTTCTCTTCTCTTCTAGTAGGCGACTTGCAATGTCAGGGTTTGACAGCTTCAACACAGACTTCTACCAGTCTAGCTATAGTGTCGATGACCAAAACGCAGGAGGATATGGCTACAGCAACACAGAGGACCCATACAAGTACGTCTCATTGGCAAAAAAATCCCACCCTACACAAAACTATTGCTTGGTGGAGTGCTGTGTGATTTATCCTGCTATATTTAGCATCAGTTTAGAATTTCTATTAAACACTAATGGTTGTAACATGCTTTCATTCTGTTAGAAACGCATACTCTGTAGGTTTATCTACAGACCACTGTCCGTTGACACTATTTGCTTCAGTTTCTTGGTTTGGATATGTTTGGATCGTGGGCTAGTTTCAACCTGGCACCAACGTCTATATAAACTCGGCTGCTGTGACTGATACTCATACTACTGCCACACACACTACTACATCAGTCATTCCTGTATTGCGCATGATCCTCTGCCCAAATGTGTGGTCACCAGTGGTCCTGTGTTCGGAACCTGAACAATGATAAATGGCATAGAGGGTGGCTGACAAAATATTGCTTTGTTGCATTAAGCCTTAGAGAGCAAGGACTGACCTAGTATCTTTTGCTCTTCATGTCCTAACAAATGTGTTTTTCTGAAACGCTTGGAGTGTTTTGTGTGTGCCAGGACTGCTAATGGTACCACTGAGGTACCCTTGAACAAGGTACCGTCACCCACACACTGCTCTCCGGGCACCCCTTGTTGGTGGTAGCCTACTGCTTCACTTGGTGAATGGGTTAAATGCAGAGAAAGAATTCCACATTGTTCACACTCTGTGCTGTGGTGTTCTGTGCTCACACATGACTATAAGGGGCCACTTTACTTTACTTTACACATAGGTCATATGGTCAGTATGACTATTCACAGCCTATGGGCTATTCGACACCCCCGGGGATGATGCAGCCACAGCAGCCCTACACAGGCCAGATCTACCAGCCCACACCTGCCTTCACACCCGCCTCCTCACAGTCCATGTACAGCAGCAGCTTCGAGGACGAGCCACCACTCTTGGAGGGTAAGGGAGACTGATTTGTTTGTTGTATGTAAGGACAAGTAGTAAAGCTATCAGAGGCTAGTTGTAAATTTTATAATATGGTGACAGTCAAAATACAGCCGTCTGTGCCATCTGACTGGCTGTCACAACAATAGCTATGTCAGTCTATGTACATAGGTAATGAGAGGTTTTCCTTGTCTAATTTTGCACACAGTTATTTAAATTTATTGACAGTGATAAAGATGGGATGGCTGTAGTTCAGGTTTAAATTCAGTGGGTACGACGTTTTGAGTGTTTCATCTTACGCTGTTAGCGTCGTACTTACAGACTACGTGGGCGAACTAATTTGGTTGCGGGCGACGAAAGGATACACAATAACGCTGTGTTGGTGTCCCCCAGTACAGTGCAGTGTACGAGTACAGTATATTCATGTCCTTTTCCTTTTTCTGTGGCTTGATTTTACAACAGTGTTAGGATCGGTAAGTGGCTAGGATGTGTGTCGACTAACGCTAAAATTCGGGCTGCATCACTGTTGTAGGAACAAATGTGTCGTAGCCCGAGGACCCCCTGTAAATGAGATCTTGTAAAAAGTCAGTGTTGTTCTTATGGTAAAATAAGTTTAAAATAATAACTATTATTATTATTATTATTACTATTATTTTTATTATTATTATTATTATTATTATTATTATTATTATTATTATTATTATTATTATTATCGTTATTATTGTTGTTGTTTTTGTTGTTATTATGTTACTGAAGTGGTATAGACATTTTATTGATCTCTATTTACTAAAGCTAATTTTTAAGTATTCAGTGTTATAACCTGAGTTGTAGACGATCGTTTCATATGACCACCGTTTACGAAGTAATGTTTATTCGTGTCTCGAAAGAATGAACAGAGAGAACATATGACTTTGTTTAAAATCATTTTACAATGTGTCTGTATGACCCATGTCTTCCGGTAACAAACGCTGATAAACTGCGTCTATAATCTGCAATGTTGTCACATTGTGTTTACACTTCTGTGTTTTATGTTATCTGTGATTTTTACTGGTTTATGGTGCTCGTGTATGTGTCTGCATGTTGTTCAGTCTGATGTCATTCCTTATGACCCTCAATAGCACGCCTACATGTAACACCAACATGCCTTTAATCCCTCATACACCGCCCTGCATTCGACGTTATCAGTTCACATCAAACGTGATTGTGCTTCAACTCCCAGCTGAATCTTTAAGATCAGGGTCACTTCTGTGTCTTACAACTGCTGAGCTCAGTGTGTATGTGAGTGTGTGTGTGTGTGTGTGTGTGTGTGTGAGAGAGAGAGAGAGAGAGAGAGAGAGAGAAAGAGAGAGAGAGAGAGGGAGAGAGAGAGAGAGAGAGAGAGAGGGAGGGAGGGAGGGAGTGGAAGAGAGTAGGATTAAAGGACAGTCTACACAGCTGACCTTTTTCTGTTGTCCGTTTTATTTCCCGTTGGGAATAGAAACGCGGCGTTGCCTCCAAAATCCACACCGCAAATCTTCCTTCATCACGCAGCGTAACGCATCGTGTGATGAGTTTAGAAACAAACGAACTGTACTTTCGTCAAAACTATATATTTTAAGTGCCAGAGATCACCAGGGTCTTACCGGTTGGGCTCCCTCGCAGGTTCTCTCCAGCAAACGCGGACACAAACATACATACACGGGTCTGCAGGAGTCGCTGGACGCTTTCCTTCGCGCTTTTCTTGCTCTTTCCCATGGCTATCTGAACCCACTGCCTTCTTCCACTGCTTCAGTAGAGGCTAACCCTCCACGAGCCGTGTGTCACACACACACTCAGCAGGACCGCTGCTCAATAATGCATAACTATTGCGATAACCACAGCCAACTCTTCTCCAGGAGGATTCTCAGCGAGGCAGTGTGTTTAAAAAAATAAAGTTAAAATTTTATTAATGTAAATAAATAAAAAAGTATAAAATGCAATGAAATATGCTATGATTTTCAGAGAGTAAGCATCTACCAACGTAAAACTAAATAAATACATCATAATTTACAAATAATACTACAACTGCAGTCTTAATTCCATAGCAAATAAATAGACCATAGTCTGTTGAGGATGTATGAACAGTTTAATGTTGCCTCGTGTAGTCTGCAGATCACTGGGAGGTGTTCCTGTAATACGTGCTGTGGTGTTATCAACAGATTGAAGGGGCCCCGCTCAAAATGCAGTTCTACTGCTGCAGGGCCGCTGGCTGGACGAGTGCAAAACTTCTTCTCTGCGCCCTCTGGCGCCGTCCTCCCCCTTTGCTAAGACGCTGCTCCCTCCGAGCCCTGCGCTCTTTGGCTGCTCCGGCTGTCTGTCAAACCCCCGGGGCAAAAAATGTAAGATAGAGGGGAAAAAATAAGGCTATATTTCTGTCTGTGGGCGGGTTTTAAATGAGGGGAATAATAAGCGAGCGAGGGAGCCACCTCAAAGCGTATTGGGTTACGTTGAGTGACAGCGTTGCCATGGCAAATAATTGGACTAAAACTATTGTCTTATCCCAGCCATCCCCAGCTCGGATAACCAGCCAATCACAGCGCGCATAATCGCCTCTCTTGCCAGCGTAGAATAATATTATTAAACGAAGCGAGCAGCCTTGCTCTCTGGGAGTGCGCGATGGTGAAACGGCGCGGAAAACGGCGCTGAGCGACTCGCGCAAAAAGGGGAACAAAACTTTTCTCTCTCTCTCTCTGTACTTGTTTTTTTCTTTTCGTAGATGGATATACGGTGTGTTACGGGAGCTCGAGTGGATCTGAAGTTTCGGTGGTCCCTTTCGGCGTGAACTTGAGTGGGAAACTGGAGTGGTTTATACTCGCGTTCTCGCGACGCCTTTTGTGAACTTTCATGGACGTTCATGGACTCGCGCAGCGCTGCGCTCGAGGCTTCCTGCTCTAGGCTGTCGGTGCTGACTCGGGCCGAGCGCGTTCGGAGCAGACAGAGAGAAACATGTCTATGCTGCCCACGTTTGGCTTCACGCAGGAGCAAGTGGCGTGTGTGTGCGAGGTGCTCCAGCAGGGGGGCAACATCGAGCGCCTGGGACGCTTCCTGTGGTCCCTGCCGGCCTGCGAACACCTCCATAAGAACGAGTCGGTGCTCAAGGCCAAGGCTGTGGTGGCTTTCCACCGGGGCAACTTCAGGGAGCTCTACAAGATCCTGGAGAGCCACCAGTTCTCGCCGCACAATCACCCCAAACTGCAGCAGCTGTGGCTCAAGGCGCACTACATCGAGGCGGAAAAGCTGAGGGGGCGGCCCCTGGGCGCCGTGGGCAAATACCGCGTGCGCAGGAAGTTTCCCCTGCCGCGCTCCATCTGGGACGGCGAGGAGACCAGCTACTGCTTCAAGGAGAAGAGCCGCAGCGTGCTGAGGGAGTGGTACACACACAACCCCTACCCGTCCCCGCGCGAGAAGCGCGAGCTGGCCGAGGCCACGGGGCTCACCACCACGCAGGTCAGCAACTGGTTCAAGAACCGCAGGCAGAGAGACCGGGCGGCCGAGGCCAAAGAAAGGTAACGAGAGAAAGTTCCATCAGGACCGTTTGTGTTAATAGAGTGAGCGAGATTTGCTTCACTATTTAAAGAAATGGGGCTAACTTTTTTCTTCCTTCTTCTTCTTCTTCTTCTTCTTCTTTATTATTATTATCATTATATTTTTGGTATTATTATTTTTTATTATTATTATTATATCTACAGCCTTATATGTAGTACAAAGTAGTGAAGTCTTTAGATAAATTGCACTTGTCTTTGACCACCAAAGCTACGAGTCATATTTTAGAAAAAGTTTTTTTAATGTCAGTTTTTAAAACGGTTAACATATTAATGTTGAATCTGGTAATTGTTTTGAAGCTAGCAGTAAGTTCACATAAATTTTTTAATCCGTTTAAAACTGACCGCAACTGAGCATCAGATGATCCGTAGAGCAGGACAACCCTAAAGATCTCGATTCCCTTCACAGTCTCTGTGCTAATATGTCTGACATGTAAAATAATACTTTGTCAGAATGAATTTGGGTACCTCAAATGATTTTATCTGGTTATAAAACGCAGTGCTAGATTTAAATCATTCACCTTGTTTTTTTTTTTCGCCTTCCTCAGGCACAATGGCTTGTTTTACTCTTTTCAAACAGACCCGGATGTTGGACTGAATTAGAGCATATGTATGATATGTGGATCATTGCTTTGCATTGTATTTAAATACCATTTCATATTATCTCTTTTACATCACCACATATTTACTGCGCCTCTGATTCTAATTTTCATGGCCAATTATGGCCAGTTCTGTTGTAAACAACATGAAACCACCTTCGTGTTTCTCTAAATCAGGCTTATTTGATTTAAAATAAATGAGTCTTAAATCTGAGTTGTAGACATAAACTAAAGGCAGAAAAAATAACTTTTCAAAGAGCACAGATGGCCGTGTGTAATGGCTTCATCGTAAAATAAAAATAAATCAATAACACTCTTTAATGTGGTAAATCCCTACAGAAAGTACACACTCGAGACTATTTGTGCTATTTACCTGAACTGTTTTGGTTTTCTGAAAATCAGTGCAATCTCAGTCTCTCTTGTGCTTCAGGTTACGGTTGCCAGATATTGTTCTAATAATCGCGATTTATTTGCGTATTTAGTTATTGATGTATTTATTTATTATGATTATTTTTCACAGAGAAAACAACGAGAACTCGAACACGAACAGCCACAACCCGCTGGCCACGTCTATGAACGGAAATAAGACTCTTTTGGGGAGCTCAGATGACGACAAGACTCCGTCCGGCACACCGGATCACACGTCGTCCAGTCCCGCGATGCTGCTCACGTCTGGCCCTGGTCTACAGTCGCTGCACAGCCTGGCGCCTCCACCCGCACCCAGTGCGGTTCCAGTGGCCAGTGCGGACTCAGTGCACCACCACCACGCTTTACATGACACCATACTGAACCCCATGTCTTCAAACTTGGTCGATCTTGGTTCTTAAAAAAAGAGAAAAGAAACGAAACGCTTATTTGGAACCCAGTGAAAATGGACGCCTGTAACGTGGACGACAGCAGAACATCTCCATACTTTTTTGGAGTGATTGACACAGCAAAAAAGGTATTGGACAGAGTAAGCTGTGGGTTTTATTTTGGAACGGTCTACGCGCAAAGCCAGTGAAAACGACCTAGATAAGATAATTTTTTTCTAGAATGTAGACACACGCTACGGTCTGTTGTTCAAAGCCTCAGAACTAAAAGGGTCTTAATTCATCTTAATTCATGTCGTTGTTACTTTAGATATTGCAGCAGATCCGTTACCTTCTAAGTCGTATGCCTTACTGTTTACATTGTCTTTTCTGATTTTGTTTTTTAAAAAGGCCATTGTAAGTTGCATTTTAATGGGACGCCGTCTTATGAAGTGTTTTTTATTGCCAGTGCCGCGGTTTTTGAATTTATTTCTTCTTTTTCAGTTGTATTTGTTTTTGGAAAGCGACTGCATGTAAACTTTGCGATCAGTAATAAAAAAATATAAGCTCGATCCAGCATAGTTTCATATAGCCTTTACAATAAAAGCTTAAGTGCATTTATTGAGCGAAGGACTTGTTTGAATTGTGTTCTTCCATGGTTGGCATTAGGGACCACAACTAAAGAGCCACAGGCAGGCCACAACACTCTGACACGTGTTAGGTGGCTCCTCTGACAATGAACAAATCAGCCCTTTGGTAATCTCGTTCAAATCACAGATCATAATAACCAGCAATCATAATAAGCCACGCTTTTCGGCGGTGGTCCGAGCGACCCCACTAAAAGAAAAGTCAAGCAGGTCTTTAAGGCTGTTAACCTGCATTAATGAGCTTTTTGTTTAGTTCGTTATGCAACATAACAATAAATGCATGAATTTGGTTTGACATCTAGCGCCAGAGTTCAGATCTGTATGCCATATCTGGAATAACTTTTTTTCCTCATAGATTTAGATTTCCCAGAACGATATTTTTGTAGCTTCGTAAATTATGCAACAGTGGGTGGTGAACGATAATAACCACCTTTTCTTGCTTTGTTAATATAAGATGTATTACGGATATACTACTTCTGTTGAATGTTGTTAGTTTATTTTATATGAAATTATAATCACTATATTGGCTTTACTGTCAAAATAAATGTCTCTGATTGGCTAATAAGCTAATGAATTTGTATTAATTGACCCCTGTTGCTTTATGATTTATTACATCAATTTATGAACGAGCTGCTGAATTGATTTGAGGTTCAGCGCTCTCCTCAGTTAAACTGTTTTCTTGAAGATGGGAAAGTGGCTGCTTTTTTAATCCTACATTTTGTAGCTCTGGAGTTCTATTTTGTTTTTAGGGTTAAGAAATGACACTTCTTTACCTTGTCGGTTTCTCCTGTTCTCTTACTCTTTATATCATTATTGTCTTTCCTTTTTCTTTTAAAACAATTGCAATCTTTGCTGTAGGTTAACCCCTGCTAAAGTACGTGCAGGTAATTCCAACTGGTCTGAAATAAAGTATAATTACGGTAAACGGCAACGATAATCTTGGTATAAACATTCCCATCGGCATAAATAGGTCTTTTTGTCCATAATTTTCAATTGCTGTGCTTTCAAATGAGCGCTTTTGTCTCAGGCTGGCTTTCTTTCAGATATTAGGCCTATTAGGACTGTGAGTTAATATCTCTCTTAACAGATGTGGCAGAAGAGTAGAAGTGGGAGGGGGCTTGCGAGAAACATCGCTTGCTATGCGTTTCAAACACGTTTTTCACTTGGAGTGAAGCCGAGTTTTTCCACGTTCTTCATTGTGGGAATTTATGTATGATTTTAACAAGGACATTAGTGCGAGTGATAGTGTGTTCTTTTGAAAGGGGGCGGAGAGCCCGTTAAACGCTGGGCATGAGATGTTACGAAAGCTCTGGGCGCTAGCGAGGCCTAACAAGCACAAGGCGGCTATAAATGCAATCGAATACGCTTATTTAGTGCCGGAAAGTATGTTTATAGGGAAAATGACTCAGAACTACATCAAAAACCCAAGAGAGAACCAAACAACCGTGCACATTTGCACCGCTCACATTCTAAAGGAACAAATAGGCTATGCCCTCCTGTTCTTCCTTCTTGCTGGGGCGGTCGTGCCAGGCATGTCTGCAACCACGGAAATTAAATTTGCAACCTCTGAGATTAAATACATGTACGGTATTCTACGGCACATGGAATTAGATTCGCGTTCACGGTTTTTTGGGGTTTTTTTTGCATAAGTAACAAAATCCATATCACTATATGCAATATATTTTGTATTTATGTGTAAGAATAAAATATTCAGTGTTTGTCTATATAAGCATACAGTCACCTGCTTTTACAATATATTGGCTTTCTGTTGATTTTTATTACATGCCCCTAAGCCTAAAAGTCATGTTTAATTGAGATATTGGAGACATTTTGTTTACTGCAACTGGTGCTAAACAATATACATAATGTAAATTGGCTAAATTAGAAAACAGAAAAAGTGTACCAATAAACAGAATACAAAACTAATTATTATTCAGGGCATGTGATGGTCTAAGATATTGTTTCAATATTTGCATGCACTGTTCGCTAGATACTACACAGCACAAACCTCTAACACACGGGACACGGTTCCCAATATTAACATATAACACATTGTTCTTAATATTAGCATGTGACACACTGGCCCTATTAATAATATTATATAACACACTCACACAACACTCTGTTCTTAATACTACCATAGAACACACTCTTCTCAATACTACCATATGACACACTCTTCTCAATACTACCATATGACACACTCTTCTCAATATTACCATATAACACTATTTCCATATTACTACGTGACAAACTTTTCCCAATATTACTATACATTCCACTGTTATTGTATTTGTATATCACACGATGTACAGGCTATAACACAATTCCCATCTTACCACTGGCTAACAGATTGCTACCAATATTACCATCGGCTAAAATGCTGTACCTATAATTATAATTTAACACAGTTATTTGATTTCTATCGATTGAAACAAGGTTTCCTATTGCCAGTCCCGAGGGCACCATGCTAGGCACATTTTTGGAGGGTTTTCCTCCACATCTATACTCATCTGATCGAGCCTATGAGAAGTTTGTTAAACAGTTAATGGGCAGAATCAGGTGTGATAGGTGAAACAAAGAACAAAAAAATACTCTGGAAACCCCTGGCCTATAACGCACATTTCTATTATTATCAAAGACCATAACGCACAGTTATTACAATAACACACAGTTCCTATATTACCATCCATCACAATGTTTTCAAATTAACATACAAAACACTCGGTCCATAAGCCTGCTTCCATATGACGCGTAGTTCCTAATATCGCAACAGGCCACAATCCACTGTTCCTATATTAATCTCTCAATACCTCCATTCATTCTTCGTTTTTCTTAGCGTAAGTCCAAAGTATTGTATGTTTTTTCCTTGAACAAATGCATACCGTGCTGTCTGTCTGTCTGTCTTTCTCTCACTCTCTCTCTCTCTCGCTCGCTCTCTTTCTCACTCTAATTTCTCTCTCGAATTTTTAATGTTGTAAAATATTTGTTAAACTAGCTTTTAATATTTGTTCGTAATAAAACACTGGAAATGGCAACGAACTCCATGAACGCGACCCGTCAAGATCTTCAGCGCGCTCGGGTGCTAGAGAGGGTTGAGATGGCGGAGATGTTTCCACAGATTATTTCATTTAAGATACTGCGCATCAACAGCTGCGTTGAGTTCGGAAAAGAAACGATCACGTACTTCTGAAGTTCACTCTGGACGATCTTTTACACTCTCAAAAGTTAAATGAGCTAAGTGTTTTTTGATGGTTTCTTTGTTTTTTTTTTCCCCCATTTTTATTTAATTCCTTTGAGTGAAACGTCTCTGCCTTCAGTATTCAAACAGCTTCATAATGCAATGAAAATTTAACTGGTAGGCTGCTTTAAGTGTAACAGGATTAAGGTGCACTGAGAGTTAAACTAAAAATAGAACGAAGCTCCGCGTCATAAATTCGTCAAAAATTCATCATACATGTTGTCAATAAAAATAAATAATTAATGATCGCACAGCGCGTTCACTGAGATTAAATAGTGATAAATAGTGATCTAGAGATTAAATAGTGTTCGAGACCGAGTAAAATACAGATGAGCTCAGCAAAAATGAAGCCTGGCATTTTTAATCAGGTAAAATCACGTTGCACAATTAAACGCTGGTATTCAGGCATCGCTGTCTAAAAAGATACGCTTAGAAGGGAAAGGACGTTTCTTTCAGATATCAGATATTATGTCAGATATGGAACTACAATGGAAGTTGATTTTTTAAAGAATTAAAGTTTTTTTTAATTATATATATATATATATATATATATAAATAAAATCTTTATATATGCGTGTGTGTGTGTGTGTGTGTGTGTGTGTGTGTGTGTGTGTGTGTGTGTGTGTGTGTGTGTGTGTATTTTACTTATGTGTCATTTGTGTCATTTTTAACCGGCTATTTAGTATCAGCACAGCAGTATCAGCACAATAATTTTACATACCATTCACAAAAATCATAAACATTGCTAAAGCGTTCCAATTCATTGCGTGTTTTGTTTTTTACTACACAACTCTGCAGTGTGTCATCATTACAGCCTACAGCCCTCCACTATGCTATAGCAGCAGGTACACTAAACTGCCACAGGTCGCATACCTTATCTACAGCGCCAGGAAAGTTCACAGGCTGGAAAAAGCTAGCGTTCTCCCACACAATTCTGTATTTCATCACGTTTGGGTCTTGACCGATAATGTCTATTATTAGCTCCCTCTTAATAAGATCAATGAGCTGCGGCAGTAGTAAATATTAATGTATATTTATGAAGATGTTTTAGTAGCGTTCGTAAAGATTGCAAAATAATGACAATAAGAATGCAAACGGAAACGAATCTCCTCAAGTAAGTAACATTTAAAAATCTAAATTTAAAAATGTGTGGGATGAAAGGCATGGGGCCCAGTAAGGATAGGCTATCATTGGACAATATGCAATACGTCATAAATGAAATATGGCGTCAAAGTTCATACTATCAGCATCATGAATAACATCAGAAATTACATGTAACACACTGCTTTTGTTTTTATTGTCATAACAGAAAAAGCTCTTTACATTTTGAAAGAAAAAAGTGTTTACTAAAGTTTTACATATGCAGAGTGAAAGTGACCATTCTGTCATACGTGAACACACCACAGCACATAGTGTGAAAAACGCGAAATTCTTCCTCTGCATTTAACCCATTCACCAAGTCTTGTTTAGGTGTACCTAGCGTGGAGTAACTTGGTTGAATAGTGGACGTTGATTTAAGTATAGCTTTACAGGTGTGGAGTACTTGAGCACTGATCTACGTCGCTCTGGATAAGAGCGTCAGCTAAAAGCCGTAAATGTAAAGGAAGCAGCGGGCAGCCAAGAACACAGCGCCCAGGGACGGTATCTTGCTCAAGGATACCTCAGACGTGCCACTAGCAGTCTTGGGATTCGAACACAAGACTTCCTGAGGGGAGAGCGAACGCGTTTAACCACTAGGCCACCAGCATGTATAGAGAGCGAGATTAAGCGATCATGGGACACCCTCTAGTGAGCGACTAAAACACTGCATAAACATTTGATGCCAGAGTAAGCCAGGAAGTCTCTTTAACTATTTTAACACGAAATCACTCCTCTGAAACGCAAAATGTCCAACCAGACGGACACAGCACTGTAACACACCTCCAACCTCAGGATATACACTGTACTCTATTGCAAAACGCACAAACAACACAAACATGCCTTTCAATTATAATAAAGGCAACAATGTACATATGGCAATATGAATGTAAATGACACATTTGGTGCAATGTGCAAGTTTTCAAAACTTTCACTATTCTAGAGTCAGACTCCATTCCAACAGTACGAGATCAATTTGAAAGCTACCTGGACCAATGGAGCACTCACGCCCTCAAGTGGAGCACCAAGGTAAACTGCGTTTAAGACGAAGCACGTTCCTCAGGATGTCTCCCTACCTGCCTTTCAGTTTGTGTGATCCACATGTTTGTGTCAGAGCTCCCCTAGTGTACTGTGAGGGTACAAAACATAAAGCAGCACGCGTTTACCATTGTACACAGTAGGAGTATTTAGATGAACACTGATAACCATGAGCGATTTCGCACAGATATACAGAGAGAGGAATCAGAATTTGGACAACAAAGTAAATTCGGTTATTTTGTTGTATGAAACCGGGATATCAGAAAACATAAATATGAAGCCAGAGTATATAATGGAGCTACTGATTAAAGCATGTTTTTTGTTGTTGACATTTTTGCCTGTGCTCGAGCCTCAGTGTTTACCATATACTGGGACTAATAAATGTGACACATATTAAACCTGCA
Organism: Alestes dentex; assembly: GCA_037576975.1. NCBI lineage: Eukaryota > Metazoa > Chordata > Actinopteri > Characiformes > Alestidae > Alestes > Alestes dentex. The sequence goes on from JBBIGA010000146.1 coordinate 10,748,894, forward strand.
TAAAGTATTTGGGTCCTTAGTTCTTTAAGTGATTAGTGCCTCATGTCTCAGACCACTGATACCACCCAGACTGCTTAGTGTTGAGGGACTTCAGTTTCCACTTCTACACATGAAAACATACTCAATGGATTTAAATCATAAGAGTGATTTGGACATTGAAAAACTGCATTTTATTCTTTACACTTCAAACTTTTGCTTAACACACTGCTTATGTTCACAAAGTGTTCAAACATACTGTATTATTTTATTCACCTAATACATACAGAAGCATGTCTAGGGGAACACACATGACCTCAGAATGCAGTCTGCTGTTTTTATCAATGGCTATATCATCATTAAAAACAATTAGCCAGTTCCAGACAAAGCCATGCATGTTCAGGACAGTGCCTGTGCTTGCAGGGTAATTTTCATTCCCTATTTTTGTCCACACCTTCCCCTTTCCCTTTTCCTTTATACTTTGTTTTTGACATTCCTGGCTAGTCTTTTCATTTTTTGTGCTGATGAGACATTTTCTTAATTTTTTTGTAACTGTTGTTTTGGTTAACATTATCTGCTGTAGACTTCTATAGAGCAAGATTTTCATTTTTTATTTGTATGTTTTACTTTACAAACACAAAGATTTCAGTACATGAATATGTGTGTTTGTCTTCGGCCTCTCAACAGATTCTAAGTCATTTTACGTGTCAACAACAAAAACACTGACAACACTAACTAACTACTACTACTACTACTACTCCTGCTACCACTGCCACTACTACTACTGCTATTACTACTACTACCACTTCTACTACTACTACTACCACTACTTCTGCTACTGCTGCTAGTAATACTACTACCACTACTACTGCTACTAATACTACCACCACCTCTACTGTTAGTACTTCTACCACTTCTACTAATACTACTACTACTGCTTCTACTATTACTAATACTACCACTACTACTAACACTACTTCTACTACTGCTACTCATAATAATAATAATAATAATAATAATAACAATAATATTAATAACTAGACTGCATTTCCATAGAGAAAATGCAAAGTGTGCTTGTAGCATTAACGTTAGTGTTAGCATTAACATTTGCATTAGCATAGCATTAGCATAGCATTAGTGTGTGAGAGTGTGTGTGTCCCAATACTTTTGTCCACATTGTTTTGTATGACAGCTCGGTCTCAATACTTTTGTCCATATTATTCAGTTTAAACAGGTGTGTCTGTGGGGGCGTGGCCTGAGGTCTCATATGAAATTTCATAAGGTTTGGTCACTGTATGGAGTCTGAAAGTTTCTTCTTCTGAAACTGCATTAATTTCAATTAAAATGAATGAAAGTGAATGGGAAAAAAAGATGAGCGAAAGAAAAGGAAAAGATGAGTGCAGGTCATCACCAACCGCGCTTGTGTGTTGGGGAAGTTGGCCTGAGGTATCACATGACGTTTGGTGGGTTTCACGAACGAACGACAAGACATATCAAAAAGCTGTGAACAAACACAATATTCCAGGTCTGGCCCGACGTTTCAGAGTTGGAACGGTGTCTCTATCTTGAAAGCCCTGGGAGGAGTAGGGGGCCAAAAAACGGGTGAACAGAATACTACTACTACTACTACTACTACTACTAATAATAATAATAATAATAATAATAATAAAACTTAAGAAGAACAATAGTGTGCTTGCTCTGCACACTAGCGATATATTTTCTTTATTGTGTAATTTAACCTTCAGTATGTCTGATTATCACACCAGGGTCAAAAAAACCCTTTTTATGAAAAGACTTTTGCTTAGGAAACGAATAAGCGTATATGGTTTCAGTGGCGGAGCTAGAATTTTTTTCATGGGGTGGCCAGGGGGTGGCCACTGCTATTTCAGGGGGTCCACACACACACACGCACCGTACTCAAAGTTGAAATAATAAATTAAGAAATTCAAACGTTTTATTTGGAAAAACAATGCTGAGTTCATTAACAAAAACATTAGCATAAAGAAAAAACAACCAAACAAAAAATACTGCAATTAGACATAGCAGACATCAAACAGACCTGGATTTGAAAAGAAAAACAAAAACACAGTTTAGTGTCATCAGTTACTAACTTATCCCAAGTATGTTTAAAACAACATGAATTGTAGTGATGGGTCGTCCTTGAACGATTCGTTCATTTTGAACGAATCTTTAATGTGACTCAGGAAGAACGAGTCGTCTCGTGGGAGTGATTCGTTCAGTCGCGCATGCGCATTTGCGCAGCTTCCAATAGTTTCTGTATTGGAATTTTTGATTCACCTGTTTCGAGTCTTTGGGTTTTTCGAGAATTTTACGTTAGTATCTGACTGAGGTACTGAGTCGGTAAGTGGTCACGTGACAAAAGAACGAACGACTCGAAAGACTCGAGAGATTAACTAATCAATTCTGTTTCCGGCTC
>JBBIGA010000146.1:10751406-10767794 GCA_037576975.1 Alestes dentex
GTGTGTGTGGGTGGGTGTGTGTGTGTGTGTGTGTGTGTGTGTGTGAGAGAGAGAGAGAGAGAGAGAGAGAGAGAGAGAGAGAGCGGGAGAGAGAAGTTATATGTGTGAACGCCTCAAGAAAAAGTTTTGTCTGGTTAGAGTTGGGGAATGTGTGTGTGTGTGTGTGTGTGTGTGTGTGTGTGTGTGTGTGTGTGTGTGTGTGTGAGTGAATGTGTTGCTCAATCGATTGCCCTGTGTGGAATATCCGGACACTACTGAGTTGGAAACAGTGCAGCTCACTGGATTTCAAACGTCCTGAATTACGTTTCGAACGAGCGCTTAGAGCTTACTGATCCTGTATCACAGCCCTGTGTGGCTTCGCAAGCGGTGCCTTAATAGAATTGCAATTTTTAATCGGCCCTGTTTTAAGAAAAGCCCATCACCCGGGGTCATGGCGGGAGAACCTTGGATCTTCGGCTTCACTGCTGTCTAACAAATCCACTCATCTCTCTCTCTCTCTGTATGTAAATGGGTATCTATGTTTGTGTGTGTGTGTGTGTGTGTGTGTGTGTGTGTGTGTGTTCATGTATGTGTGCGCGTGCATGTCTGTTCATCCTAAACTGCGACTGGATAAACAGACCAAAAATGTATCTCTAGCAAAGTGTAAATAGTGTAAAAAAGTGAAAATAAAAAGTGAAATAGTACACTAAAATACGAAGCTTTAATTTTACATGATTCAAATGGCCCATACGGTTGCACATAAAATGTGTAATGACGATAATTACAAAATAAATGCACTGAAAGGCAGCCGTTGTGTTGATGTAACATATTTTGTTCATTTGGAACATTTTTTACACGTCCATAAAGAAAATCACGTTTGTGCGGAGTAAATAGTGGTGACGTTACCAGACTGATGCAGCGCTACCCTTATGCTAATGACATAATGTAGCAATTACTGCGGCTTGAAGTCAGTGTCTCACTGCAAAAGTTAATTTACCAGTTAAACCAGTGAGACTTAACTCTAATTGGATTCTCTTTGTAACTGTTATTATAAACGGGGGAGGGCAAAAACTTTTTGACACATTTTAAACCCCTTGCTATAAGCATATCTCAGCCAGAGACTACAGACACCCCAGCGTCCAGTTTCCTGAGCACCCAGTATCTTATTTTGTTTTCTATTTTTCGTGTTTTCCGCAGGGGGAAGAGACTGTCTTTGGCAAAAGTAGCTGCTCTGACTGGCCTGCCCGCACCTCTGCGCCTTCAATCCGGGTCAGGGGAGCCGGGGCTCATTCAGGACTGCATGAATACCCCCGAATAGCAAAGTTGGGTTCAGTTAAGCGACGGGCTGAGAGAAAAGAAACGATCTTTTCTCGCTGCGGTCTGTGGCCCAATTGGTTTCTCTTGCTTCTGTGCGCGTTAGGTTATGGGAACAGGACAAATAATCTATTCCGCACCACGCACTATTGATGGTACGTTCGGACTGGGGGAACAACATGGCAGACTATTGTTGTTCCACTTGTCTCATATTCGCGCAAGGCCCTGTCTTTCCGTGCTCGGTCACGCGCCGTCACTACACTTTAAAAAAACAGATTCCACAATGACACGCATGGTGAAAAAGTATTTGGCGCAAGATAGGTTGTGCCTTTCTTCCCTAATTGGCGAGGGAATGTTCGGCGAAATCTTTTTTAACATTTTTGTCGAACCTGTTGCGAGATGAAACAGTCCAGTTTTCACTCTTCTTTTCTTTAATAGCTAATAATCCTGACAAATCTGGCCGTACGTTGTTCTGCTGTATCCACCAAGTCATTGCTGCACTCGCGCCGAATAAAGATCTGTAGTTTCCCGTTTGTTCAACCTAACGTCGTATTCTACCTGTTACTAACAAAAACGGTTAACTTAATTTAATCGAGCAGGAACATATTGAGACCAAGAAAAAGTAATGTAGTCTGAGAGGATGGCACAGATAAAGATCAGTGCATTGGTGATGGGCCTATCTTTATTCTGCAGATGGACTTCAGAGAGGAGAGCTCGGATGCAGATTCAATCCCGAACCAGCCAGGGTTGGCTGCGCTCGAAAACCATGTATTTTGTATATTTCTATTTAATTTAGTCATTTACAATTTCTGAATAACCACCGCGATGCATCAGTAAAAAAAATATACAAGGATGCTAGATATTTGTAGAAATTGTAGCAAATTACACAAATTAACAAGGTCAAACAGAGAAGAGTGTATAATTCAAAGGCTGGAGAACTTGGAGTCTCTCCAAAATCCCTTCAAGATAATCTGAAGCTGAAGCTGTCTTACTTTTTTACACACGTCGAGTGAAGAAAATGCTGGTTTATTCATGCAGTTCATAAACCATTTCATAGAGTGACGACTAAACGTTTGGGGTGTTCGAGTAACGGCGTAGTTATCACAGCCCTTTCGTGGGGAAAATTAGGGAGAAAGGTGTGAAAAGAAACTGCTGACATTTGGCCGACGCTTGGCATTTACTGAGTATATCTGATTAATTCGCGGCAGTCAAGCTCTCAACAAAAACAAATCAATATCAAAACCGGAGATAAACAAATCCAACTATTGTAGGTTGATTGTAGACTGTGATGAACACAGCAGACAGGTTCAGTTTTGAAAGTTCGATCAATTAAAAATAAAAAACAGTCATCGCATTCTTAAAATCTTAATTTACTTATTTATTTATGTTTTAGTTTTATTTAGTTTTATTAATTTGATTAATTTTAAAGGGAATACAGCTGTATTTCAATATGCACTTTTTTGCGAGTGTCCTCATTGGTTAATATGAAAAGTTGTTGTGTGAATTGGGCTTTCTGTGGGCGGAAGGCCCGGGGAATGCTTTTCTCCCTGCACTACAGCTCGCTTCTGAATGAAAAGCCCTTTCAGTGTGACCACAATAGGAGATTGGGCCATGGGAGGAGTCCCTGATAATTAGTCCATTTAATGGCGCGTTTACTTAATTTTTTTTTGTATTCATTAGTGACTACAGGCAAAAAGAGAGTGAGCTTCGTCTAAAAAACGCTTCACGGCTACTATTTCACGGACGGACTGTTCCACGGACACTCACGAGTCCTTCTTCCTTCCACTGACTGAGGAGTTTGCGTGGTCTGCCTGTGTCCACCAAACAACCACGAGCCTCTCCACTATAGGGGACAGGGCTGTGGACAATCGGGTGAAATGAAAGACTTAAATGCAGTTTTATAACAAAATGAAATACTGTATTTTAGCTTAGAAATGTATACATTAACATAAACACGCAAGAAAGTAACATTGAATAGTAAGCGCTCGAAGCTAAACACCAAATTGGCTCGATCAGTCGATAAAATCCCCATTTTTTTCCTTTCTTTCTTTTTTGTTACTTTTTTTTGCATAAATTTCGACTGAAAATCCACGGTCATAACGTTCTTCCAAGGTATAAAAAACAGAGAAACCAAACGCCTAGAGCACTTAATAGTTACGCTTTGACAAATAGTTTATGAACACCAAGTCAAGAAAAAGTGAACAAGGGATAGAAAAGACAATGGAGACATAGAGCAATATTATATACAGGCATATTTCTACACATATATTACAGACTTGGGAGAATGGTCGCATCATTTAAGATATACATAATTCAATATAAAATCTCGAAATAAAAATAAAAATCTGATACAGTCATAACGATTCAGTTCCACATTTTTGACCAGTACCCCACACAGGCAGTGACAGAAGTGTAGTAAAAAAGGTGCTTACGACGCAAATGATTGTCTGATGAACATAAAACAAAAAAACAAAAAAACAAAAACAAAACAAAAAAGGATTGCATCCTGGCTGCGCGTCATCACTCGGACAAATAAAAAAAATGAATAAAAAGAGGCGATGGACACCAGATTACGGTAATTCCCTCTTCTCGGTGGTCCCGGTAGAAACATCGAGCGAAGGGCATTTATCCTTCGTATAAAAATAAAAAGAAAATGAAAATGAAAAGCTATTGATATTTCATGCAAGTGATGGGGGTAAGGGAAAGGCGTGGGGTCCATTGAAAGCGCTTGAAAAAAGACGTGCTTTTCTTTTCTCTTATTTTCTTTCTTTTTTTCTTTTTTTTCTCAGTAATTATCAGTTGGTCCTTTTTTATCTTCCCCGATATTTTATAGTGTTTATTCAGGTCCGTATTCCCTGTAAAATAGCTCTCTCTTTGCGTATCATACGTCGCACTCAGAGTCACTCGACGTTACTGAAAGGATGGACGTGGCCGTGTCCACTCGCTCCGTCATGCTGGACACGCTGGTGGTGGGACTGGCGGCGGTGGAGGGGGATTCTGCGGAGCTGTGGGGGGTACAGCCAGCCTCCGACAGGGAGCGCATGCCGTTCTGCCCTATTGCTTGGTGCTGGAGCCTGGTGGACGATACAAAACGTAAAAGAATGAGATTTCACTGTCTGCATGTCGTCTTTGCACTAAACGCTAAATTGTCCTTCCCCAGTTTGACACTAGAACACATTCGGCGCTTGTTTTAAAAGGGACAAATCAACAAAACGTCTGCGTCCGGGTAACAGGCCTCGTTCTTCAGCTTACAGCAGAAGCCGACTGCTTTTAGACCAATTTAGGCAGAAACGACTCAAAATAAATGCACCCCATTTCAAAATTATCTTATATCTAACCGTTAGTGCGACATTTCCACCATCGACCTTTGTAAACAAAAATACTACAGTGTTTTTTTTATATTATTGTTGTTGCAAGTATTGGCATCATTTTATTTTATTTTTTATTTACTACCACAATATCTGTTAATGTAAGATATGTCAGGAAAAAAAAACTGAAGTTATTCCCTTTTAGCACTTTCAGTCGAGCGCTTTCCTCCGTTAGCAAAACAGCTAATTCCTGTTAACCAACCTCAGCACAACACTCCACAATATGTGCTGCTTATCATTTATCAAATATAAAAAAAATACAGAGAAACGCTTTAAAAGCAATGAACTGGAGGCCTGGCTGGAAAACGAAATTATTATTAGTATAAGCAAATAAGCTTAAGTAAATTATCTCACATTAGCAGTTTTTGCCATTTGTAGAAAATCAAAACATTTTCTGCAGCGGCAGTAGGTCAGATCAGAAAAACGAAACTTTCCTCTGTCAGTAGGTTCACGGAATAGCCCTAATGATTTTATTAGATGTGTCAAATCTTATGGGTCTAGTAAAATGTATAACACCGTGCCAGGCTGCGTGGTCTGGACAGAGTAGATAGTTTTTGCTCTTGGCAGTCACATCAAAGGGAAAACTACGAGTAAAGTCTTAAAGAGGTTCAGATGAATAGAAAAGCTAGATGCGTTTAGGATAATCACATTGATGGCATTATGTCCTGTAGAAAAAGTGACCTTATTATTAATAAGCTTCGACCAAATTTTTAACAATAAACATTTACCACTGATTTATTTATGCACAGTGTGATGGCCTTGTAGCTGCATAGTACTATGTCTATTTCTGTGTGCAAATATTCTTATTTTAGTACAACACAAATGTTGCTGACTTAATTTGGTTCAGATACAGGAAGTGAACCAGTTACTTGTTCAGCCCTTCTTTTAGTATCTCACCGTCACTTTTTCGTGATTATTGAAGTAAAAAGCCCACATAGCTTAAGCTTTTCTATCTCTCAACACAAAACGCTGCACAACACACCAACCCGTACGTTTTTAGTCCACCACGAGCAGTTTCTAATTCTCGCGCGTGCACTTTTCCACCGTAAGGAATTCCAGCTTGTTTTTGAGGTTCTGAGCGAACTCACCTGTTTTTGGCCGCCGCCGCTCTGTCTCTTTGCCTCCGGTTTTTAAACCAATTCCCCACTTGTGTAGGAGTGAGTCCAGTGGCTTGCGCCAGTTCCCTTTTCTTGCTGGGGTTGGGGTAGGGGTCCTGAAGGTACCACTCCCGCAAGAGGCTGCGCGTCCGCTCTTTGAAACAGTGCGTCTTCTGCTCGCCGTCCCAGATGGTCCGAGGGAGCGGGAACTTCTTCCTCACGCGGTACTTGTCGACCGGCCCGAGCGGACGCCCGCGCAGCTTCTCGGCCTCCTGGTAGTGCGCCTCGAGCCACATCGCCTGCAGCTTGCCATGCGAGTCCTTAGTGAACTTGTGGTTCTCCAGGATGTGGTAGAGGTCGCGGAAGTTTCCCGTGTGGAAGGCGACCACGGCCCGGGCGCGCAGGATGGACTCGTGCTTGTTGATGGCCTCGCACGCGCCCGGCGCCACGGGCAGCGACCACAGGAAGCGCCCCAGCCGCTCGATGTCGCCGGTCTCTTCGAGCGTCTCGCAGACGCTCGCCACCTGCTCCGCCGAGAAGTTGAGGGTCGGTAGCTGAAACATGGACAGGTCTTCGGGGGTCCTGGCGCTGGGCGCGCTGTTCGCCAGGAACAGGGGGCGATCAGCGAAGTTTGGCAGGAAGAAATGGGAGGGATAAAGCTCTAAAGGCGATCTGAAAACCATGGAAATGACCTGAGAGAGAAAGAAAATTATCGAGGAAAAAAAGAGAACGCAGAAGTGGAGATTGAATGATTCAATAGCTATCGCCTAATGACACCGAGCCTCATAATATCTCCCCCTAAAATCCGCCGTGAGTGTAGCATTGAAATATTTTGTTTCGCTTTTCTATTGGTCTCCTTGGTGTCGTTGTGGGGTTGTCATGGCAGCCCTGCCAATCACTGTCAAGCGTGCCAATCATTAGCCAGTACGTAGAGGCTTTCACCACTTCTGCTGCACGCACGGGGGGTTATCAGGAACTGCAATCTCACCACCGTCCTCCCTCCCTCCTGTACCCTCCCCCCCCCCACCCTCCTGTACCCTCCTTCCCTCCCTCCCAGCGCGGACTCGCGCGAGCCGGAGCCCAGGCTCGCCTATTTGTTGAATGGAATGAGCAATTAGTGGGTGGAATATTATTGCGATCTTAACGAGACTCGTTAAAGCTAAAGAAGATATGTAGTAGAGAGAAGGCAGTGTGGGGGCTCGGGGTGACAGCCATGGAGACGGAATACATATTTAAATGAAGGACTTGAAACGGAGTCTACAACGCGGTTTTATCTCCATAACCCAGATGATCATATAGACACGCGTCCGTATAGGAGCATCTCTCGTGCTTTAGATCTAGCAACGCTGCAGTCTAGTGCACGACCGCTTTCCCCTGAGCATTTTTGTAGGCTAAACATAAATCTCGATGGTGATTGCTCTCAATCTCTCTCTCCCCCTCTTCTCTCTCACTCTCTCTCTGAAGTCCACCAAAAGTAGATTTTGACATTTTTTCCTGACATGGCTTTGGTTATCATCTGTGGACTGCTGCTGCTGGCTCAGCATCCCTTCACTGATGTGCTTTTACTCAGAGGCCAAATACTAAAGCCTGGTCCAACACGCGCGCGGACAGAGGTGGAAGCGTTTTGAAGGCAAATAACGAGCTCATAGCCAGCATCCCCATTAAACACCCGACGACTTGGCGCGATGGATGTGTTCTGTCAAAACAGGGACCCAGAGCTCTGTTCCAGGGCTTCTGACCATTAAGGCAGGCCAGTATTTCTCATTTTACAGCCTGAAATCAGAAAAGCAGTACACTCGCTTTAGAGATGGGAGCAAACGTAAGGGCTACATCCCCACCTGTCACGAGGCTTGTGTGCCGGTGTGAGTTTCAGGGCTTGCACTCTCCGCTGCTCTCTATTTAGACGGGGCTTTAGCCAGCGTTACGGTTTTTTGACGCGTTCACTCGTTTAAGAACAATAGTCACATTGTCAAAGAGTATGTATTAGGCGAGGTGAGACACAGAATCTAGACTTCGGCTTATCTGCCGCGCTAAAGCTGACATAATTACCTTAAGCTGCATTTTTGCCAAGAATCGTTAAGGAATGTAAAACTTTTTTCCTTTTTTTCGTTTTCAATTTTGCATTCCACGACATCCTTTTTTGAGGAGGCTTTCGGCGGCGGGATTAGATGATCGAGCGTGCATGTGAGCGTGTGTGTTGGAAGAGGAATGTAAGCGTGTGTGTGTGTTTGTGTTTTAGTCACATTTGCAATTTGAAAACTTGATCATCTCTCCTTTCCATTCTTATTCTCTCTTGTGCTAAGTTTTCAGAGTCAAGGCTGAGAGAGGGGGCGTGTGGTTAGAGGTTCAGTTTATGCTCTTTAACAGCAAACCCACTTGTTTTCCCGTCAAAACTAAACTTCTGAGTGAAGCGATTGCAAGTGACACTCAAACCGGTCCCACCGGCAGGCTTCTGGGACAGGAAATCGCACGAGTATGGATATACGTATGACTATGTACTTCACACGTTAATCCACTTTTCTTTTATTTCGCATATCCAGGCGTCGAGACTGATCACCTTACACGTCCAGTGAAGCTTTTTTCACTTGTTCTTTTTAGATTTTATTTGGAAAACTGACGGAAATCGTCAAAAAATGGAACAAAGTTCCTGCTAATTCCAAGTTCCTGCTAATTTACGTTATTTAACAAGGCCTTTTGTTTACGTCGGACGTGTAATTAACGCCCCCCCCCCACCCCCGCATGACTACGGGTTTATTCACCTGGGCTAATTGTCTGTTTATCCTCGAGCTTCCCCAGCTCCCGTCTATGCAATAAGCAGCGGGGGACGAGCTCCCTCAATACGGCCCAGCCATTAGCTCCGTCTCTGTTTATTTAATCCCACGCCACCTCACATCACAATGCAGGCGCGTTTACTCTAGATGTATCACTTAAACTCAACCTGGTACTGGATTTTTCTCTCTCTCTCTCTCTCTTTCTTTTTGGGGTGGAGTGAAACGGAGCTCCGAAAACGTCGCGCTTACTTCTCTCTGAGTTTCTCGCGAAGCTTCACGAGCACGTATGTCGTCACGGTGGGAGACGGACGAGCAGCGCTGGGCTGAAAGAAAGGTAAGAAACTTGGCTACATTGTTGCTTGGCTCTCTATTAAAAAGTAACACCGGCTTATTAATACGTTTAACGCACCGGCCAGTGCTCCTGCGCTCCTGCAGAACGGAAGCGGCGCGGTCTCCAACGGATACTATATTTAAACACTTTTGTTTGTTTTTTATAGGTCGTTTGACTTTGTCTGACTTGGGCGGAACCACGCAGTTGACAGTTTGACCACCATCACGCCCACCCGAGCCGCGGTTTGAGCTTGATTTCCACGTTTATCAAAACTGATCCGCACGTGGTCTGTAAAAGTTTTTTTTACACTTCTGTATATTTCACTCTTTTCTATTTGTCTTGCCTCTTGTCGTTTTTTTCCTCCACTGTCTCCCCCCTCTCTTTCTCTCTCTCTTTCTGTCAGAGCTTCGTGCCGTTTGTAGCGTTACGACGTTTTTAATGCACGCAGTTAGAGTCCGTGCCGTGCGCCCGAGAGTGGACATCACTTTCGCAGCCTGTAAGTTGATGATACGCAGAAATTGCATATGATGTGATTCACAGGGAGGGAAAAGTTCATTTATTGAGAACTAGACTGAGTCAATGAAGTTTGCTGGAGTGGCTCGTAGAGCAAACCAGAACTGAGATCCACTTCTAGCTCGTGTTGCTGAGCTACACTCCACTTCACAACCCTCCCCCACGCTGCCTGCAGCTCGGTGTGACCGTCGGGATGGGGCGCAAATGCCCCTTTCTCTTAGCCTACTCTAAGCTTTTAGCCACGTTCCATATTGATATATGCACAAAACTGGAAGATCCACAACACACGAATAAACAGCCATTATTTTTAAACTCTGCTCCACAGAGCACGTTCACTACAAATGTATATTTGCTTACAGGTAGCACTTACTGCATTTTAATTTTTATACGTAATTGAGAATATTTGCTATACCCAAAATACTACATTGTGAATTCGCACATTGCACTAACTTTTAGAACAGTACTGGCAAGCCTAATAATGAGAGCTGTAAAAATATAGCTAACTAGTGCGCAGTTAAAGTACAAATATTGAATGTAACCACGTGATTAACCGTCTGCTTCCATACCAGTCTGCCTCCTGAAATACACCGGTTTTATAAGAGTCGGCGAGGAAATTCACACGCTGAACACGTGCCTTAGCGCTCACGAGCTGTTTCAGAACTTTCCTTCTTGTCAATGAAAAACGTTTTAGCCATTTTGGCAAAAGCGCGCCGTATTGGACCGTGACGGTTTTGTCCCTTTTTTGTGTGGTCTCATTAAGTGGGCATCCCGGGGGAGCTGTCCAATCAGGGCATGTGCATGGCCCGTTAGCGACATTTAATGAGGGCTCTCCGCGCGCCCACACAACGGCGCCTGCGCCTCGTCTGCACACCTCGTGTCAACTCGCTACTCCTAATGAAGGAGCTGCTGGAACTTCTCCTCAGTGTAACCGGGCGCCGGAACTGCAGGCCCTCTGTCTTCAGACGTCTCGGGTCTTTACTAAATCCGCGCGCATGTGTTTGTGGTGTGTTTTAACCCACAGAATAAAAACAAATGTACACGTACGCACGCAGAATGTCTCTCCTGTTTATGTGACAGGTTAGCCACATGTTTAGCTACAGACAGGACCTTTATTGCTTTGCTAAGTCAAAGAGGTGTGGTGCTTTACCTCCTGAAACGTCCCGGACCGGCCCCTCTGACTCCCTGAATCCAGACCAGCCTACATCCTTCATGTGACGCCATTTAGACTTCACTCCCACTCCCTCCAAAATAAACTTAAGACTCCTCAAATCTATCAGAAATCTGTGCGTTTCACCCACAGCGAAGTAACGTGGCGCGTCACAAGGGAGCGCTCTTCTGTAGCCTCTGTTCGCCCGGACCTCAGACACGATGTAAATAAGGTTTTTGTGCGGAATAGTTCACTTCCGTTAAATCAGGATGACAACACGACCCAGCGTTATTGTCTTATTAATGTCTTATTTCTCAGGCCTACCATATGTCGACCACCGTTGCATAGGTAGTATGGGTTTACTTGCTTGCTTTACATGTATGTATGTATGTATGTATGTATTTATTTATTTGTTTGTTCACTGAGACTACACGTTTACTTTAATACACTCTCGTATTAGATGCTTTTCAATTACGTTTTGTAACAGTCCGTCATATAAAGTGCCCTTCTTAACTGCCATGAACAAGGAGAATACGGTTTCCTCTGTCCTACCATAACTCCTTTAACACCATACAATTCTAACATAACTCTTTTAACAACGTTATGGAAGGGCAGTTGTTAATTCATTTCTGCATTTGCTTGTCTTTTTTTCTTCAGGGTAAGTTTAGGGTAAGTGTAGGGGCTTGCAACCCACTTTTGTTATAGTTGTTTATTCCCAATTACAAAAACATTAAAAACAATAAAAGTTGCTTTTAGTGAGTGCTTATAAGGGGCTACGAAAGTTTATACACTGTGTCAGCTAAACATTACTATTTCTGTAAGGCAGAAAACTGGGGATCAAAAAGAATATAAGTAGCAAAATAATTGAGAACAACTTTAGCTGATAAGTGTTTAAACTTCTGCGTTTCTAAGGAGCAGCTCCTAATTAGTGAGGACATCCACACTGTAGTGAGTAAAGCTGAAGCTGAGCGTGGCTGCAGGGTAGGCAGCGATGGCCAACCGCTGGAGGTGGTGATGATCGTTCTTCCAGGTGTTTGGGTCGAGCGCGTGGAGCAGAAGTAATGGAGTGAATGCGCTGCCCATGGCCCACAGCCTAACACATGACACTAAACGGGCAACGAGCACCTGACGTGGGTGTTCATCAGCCCTTATACTAAATCCATTCTAGCAAACTGATATCAAATGAATATTAAAGAAACGAAGCATTTTATCCATGCGCAATGATAATAACAATAACAGCAATAATAACAACAGATATGTTTTTAATAATAATAATAAAAATAATAATAATAATAATAATTATTATTATTATTATTATTATTAACATATTTGTTGTTGTTGTTGTTATTGTTGTTGTTGTTATATGTATAATTTATTGCTGTTTGTTTAATTTCTGGAATGTGTTTGTGCAGCATGATATAAATAAACGTTCACTTGGTTAGCAAACTGACCAAGTAACCAAGAAATATCAAAGACAATTCATCTTTAATTTTAGGACCACCTGCCACATCTAAGCTCTGTCTGGGACGTGCCTTTTTAGTTTGCAGCTACCAGAACTTGTGGCAATGGCTGTTTTAACGCCAGAGACCAGTGGTGCTTACCAGTACCTCAGAACCGCTACCTGCTTTCAGCCTAATTGGTTTATTTATTCACTTATTTATTTGTTAGTGCTCTTGGCATTTACTACTGGAGCATAGAATCGGATTATTTCTGACATCAGCGGGGAGCAATTCATATACGCAGACTGTGTGTGGCTGCGTGTTTGTGGTTGTGCGTGTATGTGAGTGAGTTTGTGTGTGTGTGTGTGTGTGTGTGTTGTTTATTCACTTATTTATTTGTTAGTGCTCTTGGTCTCTGTTATTGGAGCAAAGAAGTGGATTATTACTGACATCAACGTGGATCAATTTGCGAACGAGGCCAGTGTGTGTGTGTGGAGTGTGATACAACAACTGTTATCTTTGTCACTATTTCCACATTATGCTCCTTAATGTTCTGCACACAGTGTACATCTCCACCACTAAAGTCTGTTCTGTCACCTGCCCTGTCCATCACACTGCAGTCTTATCATTTGGATTCAAAGCGCCTGCTCCGCCGGCACTGCAGCGTGTGTGTGTGTGTGACATTAGCTTTCTCGCTCGCCCTTTCAGTTAACAAGGAGTCAAGTGACCGAAAAATTGCGCGGGACCAGCGCATTAAAATCGGACGGGCCCTGCCACTGTATCCTCACATGACTGGTCAGTTATTGAGTATGACAGTGATTATTGCTCCAGTGCGACACGGGGATTACAGCATTTCGTCGTGCTCTTATAAGGAGGCTGACTGGGCTGGATGGGCTGGGTGCAGGAGGGTTCTGTTGGGGTGGGGGTGTTTAAAACGTGTTCAGATTCTAGATTCATCATTTAATAGTTGGAAGAGACACATCTAAAACAGTCATGGCTATTAGTAGCTGAACAAAAGAATGAGACATGGGCCTGGAAATGCACTAACCCCGTAACCCCCATTAAACATTTATGAGCAGTTTATTTGGACACATTGAAATACTTTTTTATAATCAAGTTCACTATAAATATAAAAATTTTAAAAATAGGCATCATATGTAATTAAATCAAGAGACAGTGAGTCATAGGGGTTTAGGACGCAAATAAAATGTAATATTCGGGTTTAACAATAATAAATAAATCAGTGGGTGTACAGACATTTATGATGGAAGTGCTCCATGGAGTGGAATTCAAAGTCTTGTACAAAAAATGAATATGCATCCATTGTTCAATGCCATATTAACTTTAAAAAAATTGTACGTTTATGCACATCTTTATTTCAGCAGACGTAGGTTCCTGACATAGAGTGACTTTAATACTCTCTCATCAAATTGATTTTTAAGGCTAAATGCTCAAAATGTATAATTATTATTAGTATTGTTATTATTAGTAGTAGTATTGTTATTATTATTAGTATTCTTCTTCCTCTTCTTCTTCTTCTTCTTCTTCTTCTTCTTCTTATTATTATTATTATTATTATTATTATTATGTGTATATTATTTCTTGATGTACAAAAATTTATGATATAAGTGTTCTGTGGAATAAGGTTCAAAATCCTGCACAAAATGGTGAATATTCGTGGCACTCGAGTTCCATTAATGCTTTTTGTGAATAAACAAATAAATAAATAGCCGGGTGTTTATAGCCGGGGGTTTACGCTAGCAGGCCTAGTCACGTGTAATCCTGTATCTTATCGAATCAAAATGCAACTTACCGGAGGAGTTGGTGCGAGCCCCAGTAGTTCCCAGTACAGTCCCCATCCGAATGATCCGTCCACTGGGCCTGAGTTCTCCCCTGTTGTTACAGCTGACACAATAAAGCGCTGGAAACGCTCGTCCGCTGAACTCGTTCTGTACGGGTGAGTAACTTCTGTCGAACGGAATCTCTGTCCGAGCCAGAGCTCCACCAGTAGGATCAATACAGAGAGTCTAGAGAGCTGTAGGAGCTCAGAGCGCTGCACAGTGCTGACAGGTACAAGAGCTGTGCCCAGGTGTAGAAGGGAATAACAGAGCACACAAAGTGTCCACAGCCGGATCCTCCTGCACAAGTCAGCCACATACTTTATTCGAGAAAAAAGTACCACGTGTTTTATTAACCTTAGACTTCAACAGAAGCGCATCCTGGGCAGTCAGTTTGTAAAATCATGTTTATGGTATTTACTTGCCTGTTCTCGACAACGTGGAGATTCAGTAGGTTTAACAGACCGTAATGTTCACTAATTAGTCAAACAAAGTGCTTTGTCTGTGTCATTCTGTTATTCTTAATATTAAGACATATTGACTGCATATAAATAACGTTCATTAACAAAGGCATAATTCGAGGAAAGGAAATTTTACTAAAAACATTATTTCTGGATTTCAAAGATTAACAGTGTCCCAAACTGCAACGTTAAGAAATCTTGTAATGGACATTGTAATTCAAACCCAACCTTTTTTTTTTTTAGGGCAGATTACAGGCAGGAAGCAGGTAACAAAGGCTGTTTCTCCAAAGTTTTGGTTTCTCACTCACGAAAGTCTCAAGTCTGGCCGCATTTTCTGCTTCTGCACTGACGATTAGAAACAGAGAGAGGCAAATTTCACGTTTAATTTCAGAATTAAAACGGGACGTTTTTGAGACATTTTCTAAAGTTTAACTGGATTGTTAAAAATAACACTTGTATGTAAACAGTGATGTCAACAGTTAAAGAACTTAATTAATAAAAGTAAAAAAAACAAGTGAAAAAAAAAGAATACGTTGATGTTGTCCCACAATAAAAACAGTGTATAATGATTTATTTAGAATCATAAAATCATTTAGCAATTTACAGTTAATTTCTCTCTCTCGATGTAATTGGTGTCTTAAATTGTTGTGGCTCTATATGGTATATGTTCTCACAGTCTCTTAATTATGTATTTATTTATTTACGTACATACTTACTTACTTATTTACTTACTTACTTATTTGTTTATTTATTCATTTGCCTAGTCAGCCCCCTCACACTCACGACTCATCTTTCTTAGTAAAAATTGTGTTGTCAGATATATTTTGAAAGAAGAAACTCTGGAACACGAATTAGGCCCTCAAATCACTTTCAACAATTCCACCATTTGGTTTCCCAAATGAAGGCTCATGCATGTTTCATACATCATAACCAGATTAAGCAGATGCCAATACGTCTTAGAAATACGTTTGTGTGAGTGAGAGAGCCTGGTGCTAGATCACTAATAAAACATTAATGACTGGCAGCTGTAACCTGTGCGCACCCCCAACACACGCACACAGATACACACACACACACACAGATACACATTCACCCCCACCTTGCATGTTTCACTATCTCTGGTTTCCATCTAAGTCTTTTCTCTCCAAGACCACATTATCATTGATTTATGACCTGAAATGCGCTTAGACAGGTAAGTGGATGTTCAAAATTACATCAGGCTAAATCAAGCTTGAGATATTGCTTACTTCAAAACAGCAGATATACTTCACCCATATTATACTTCTTCATAACCCACAGTTATTATAATTCTCTGCTGTCTGATTCTTGTCTGTTCTAATGAAATCCATAAAAAGTACAAACAGCAATGATGATAATGATTTGTAAATTGTAATAAAATGTTATTAATAATTACAATGCACATTGTGGTAAATAATGCACAGTGTTACAGTAAAAACTCAGTGAAAACTCCTGGGTGAATTAACACCAACACTTAACTTATATAATGTGCTTGATTCAAATGAGTACATCATTTCTATATCAGTGATGTGTTTGTGTTGTGAAGGATTAATACTCCTGTATTTTGTGGTCATTGCTTTGCCTCCAAAATGCATTTGTGGCTACAAGTCAAAGAGAGGTAATGGGAAGTTATTGGGAGCTTGTCCTGTTCATGGTGTAGGTTTATGGTTCACGGTGAGGTTAAGGAGGCTGCTGATACCTTTGTTTGCTCTCTCCTTTAAATCCCCTTCCTTCCTAAAAAAGGATGTATTGAGTGCCCACCAGTTTGCAACCATGTTTATTTTTCTAGGTTTATGACTTTGGCCCAAACAGGAACACCAAATAATATCATAACGTCATAGGCTGCAAGGTTTTAGTTTGGTCTTTCCTTGTGAAAGCATGCGAGGCCTGTCCTCGAACTCCAGTCAATTCCTTTGGCTTTGGCTATTTTTGGCCTCATAACACGGAATATGCATCCTGTCAGTTTCAAAGGGAGGTGCTTTCATATAAGAAGAAAAAGCCACATAATGCTTGCTATTAGTAAAACATAGAAATGAAATACTTGAGTGCAAGAAAAGTACAGTGCGGCGATGTCATGCTGGACTGAAGAAAAAAAGAAAACCTCTGTTTACT
>JBBIGA010000146.1:10780278-10801846 GCA_037576975.1 Alestes dentex
CCTACAATGTGAATTTCAGACCCCTCCATGATTTCTAAGTGGGAGAACTTGCAAAATCGCAGGGTATTCAAATACTTATGTTCCTCACTGTAACTACCAGACGGACCCACAGAAATGGCAAGCTAGAAATGGTCTATTATATACAAAAATGTCCTTTTAACTTCTGCCCTTCAGATCTGCCTGGCCCTGGAGTTTGGTGTCTGGTGTGAAAATCATAGCGCTCACTTTCATTTACTGTGTTACCACCATTTTCTCTTACCTTCAGTTATTGTGTTCCGGCCCATCTGACTTCTCCCTCTCTTCTCCTCAGTCGCACTCTGTCAGCTTCAGGTTTGGCCTGCGGTGATGAGTGAATGAGTGGTTAATTGAGTGATAGAATGAGTGAGTGAGCGACTGAGTGAGCAGGTGAATGAGGGTAGGTGCATGATTGCATGATTTGGTGAAGTGAATGACAGAGGTAGTGAGTGATTGAGGGAGGGAGGGAGTGACCAGATAAGTGAGTGAGAGACAGAGCTACTGAGTGAGCAGGTGAATGAGAGTAGGTGCATGATTGTTTGATTTAGTGAAGTGAATGAGGGAGTGAGTTAGTGACTGACATAGCGCGGGAGTGAGTGGGAGACTGACTGACAGACAAAGGGAGGGAGTGAGTGGGAGACTGACTGAGAGACGAAGGGAGGGAGTGAGTGGGAGATTGACAGAGAGAAAGTGAGTGAGGGAGTGAGTGAGTGAAGGAGGGAGTGAAGGAGAGAGTGGGTGAGGGAGTGAGTGGAGGAAGGAGAAAGTAAGTGGGTGAGTGACAGGGAGTGAGGGAGCAGGTGACTGAGAGTAGGTACATGATTGTGTGATTTAGTGAGTGGGGGAGAGATAGAGTGAGTGAATGAGTGAGGGAGGGAGTGTGTGAGTGAGTGACTGAGGGAGTGAGGAAGCATGTGAGTCAGGGAAGGAGTGAGGGAGGAAGTGATGGAGAGGGTGAGGGAGTGAGTAAAAGAGGGAGAAAGTGAGGATGAGAGTGAGTGTCTGAGGGAGGGAGGGAATGAAGAAGAGATTGAGTGAAAGAATGAGAGAGGTAGAGAGAAAGTGAGTGACTGAGGGAGTGAGGGATGGAATGACTGAGAAGAGAGGGAGTGGAGGAGGGAGAACGTAAGTGAGTGACTGAAGGAGTGAGGGAGGGAACGACTGAGGGAGAGAGGGAGTGAAGGAAGGAGAAAGTGAGTGAGTGACTGAGGGAGTGAGTGATTGGGGGAGGGAGTGGAGGAGGGAGGGAGTGTGTGAGTGAGCAGATTGTTTGTACTGAAGCAGTAAAGAGCCTGTGTTGAAGGCCATCAGTGCTGGTCTAATTAAAGCAGTCCATCTCAGAACTGGCGCCGCGCGCGTGGCCGCTTCTCGCGTCTCCAAAACTGTTTTGAAAATCAATTATCTCAACAAACCAGCTGTAAGGAGCGCGCGCCAGACACTCACCGCTGAAGTGAAGAACTTATTTCAAATTCATTACTGCGCCCTCCAGCAACGTGTTTTATTTATTTATTTATTTATTTATTTATTTATTTATTTATTTATTTGTCGAGACTCAATAAAAACCTCGGAAGGTATTTTGGCGTTGTTTTTCCCCTTATTTTAACCCCTGCAGTTGTCATGTAATTTTAACCACCCTGCCTCCATTGCTGCTTGATTGGCTCTCTTCATTTATTTATCACATGCAAATCAGTGGACACTGCACTGTCGGAGCAGGCACGTGGGTGGAGGTGTTGGGGGTGCGGGTATTGGTCTTCAGGTGTTCACACACCAGCTCCTTTGCCCATGATGCCCTTTTTGAGGAGGTTCCCCGTCGATAAAATGTTACGTCATCGCCCCACCCACCTCTTGGTCTTTCAAATTAACCGCGCCCAACCCAACAATTTGAGCTTCTGTCCCTCTGGAGGTCTCTGGACAGCTCTGTGTCAGTGGGATAGACACTATGGCCACTTGTACATTTTAAAGATTTTTCACCTCATTTGCAGGGCAAAAAGCAGGGCAAGTGTGTGAGTGTGTGTGTGTGTGTGTGTGAGAGAGAGAGAGAGAGAGAGAGAGAGAGAGAATGTGTGTGTGTGTTAGTGGTGAAGAGGCTGCTTGTGTGTCAAGGACGTTAGAAGGCTGGGCAGCTGATGGACACCAGTGTGTAGAGGATGTGATAGTGAGTTGATGCAGTGTCACTCTCACTCTGATCTAAACAGAACACACACTCTCTCTCTGTCTGTCGGTCTCTCTCTCTCTCTCTCTCTCTCTCTCTTTCTTTCTTTCTCTCTCTCATCATTCCATGCCACAGGATCAGGTCATGAAGGAGAGTGAAATGGGGAGAGAGAGAGAATGAGAGAGACAGAGAGCAGGATAGAGAGAGGGATGGAGAGGGCCCTTTATCAGCAAATCTGGCTGACGGGGTGTTTCAGTGGCGAGTGGAGCGAGGTCACCGTGGTGACAGGACGTGTCACTTCCCCACATCGCCTCTTTTTGGGCCACCAGCTGCAGTCCAGAGCATGCTTTCTTGAAACATGATTTGAGCTGAGGGCCCAGCAGAACATCAACATTTATTAGTTAACAATTTATCACAGAGTTGTTCAGCAAAAATACATTCTCTCTCTCTCTCTCTCTCTCTCTCTCTCTCTCTCTCTCTCTCTCTCTCTCTCTCTCTCTCTCTCTCTCTCTCTCTCGCTGTCTCACATATACAATGACCAGAGCACATAAAGAACTCAGAGCATTCCCTGTCTCCACTGACCCATGACAATCAAATGTGACATGAGATCTGGATCCTGTACTCTTCTCCTTACTCCAGGGGCCATTTGTCAGCGTATCCAATGGCAACTGAAATGTCCGGACCATGCAGAAAAAAAAACAGCTGGAATTAATTGAGGATGTGTGTGTGCGTGTGTATGTGTGTGTGTGTATGTGTGTGTAGTACGGGATATGCGTATATGTGTGTGTCATTGTCAATGTCCATCTCATCTTCAGTACAGTAGTGAGAGATTAAGGAGAGGTGTTTTCTCCTTCAGCCTTAGGGCCTCATAGGAAATCAAGCAGTGGAGCCGTAAGAAAATGGGGTCAAATTGCCTTTCAGCTGCTGTAATCTTCAAATCGTTGGGAAATTACCTCAGGAGTGAGTGCTGGCAATTTGTTTCTATTCTGAGTAGTAAGGATGAGGGGGCGAGTTGAATTACTTAATTTCAGAGTTTGATGAACACACAAACATGCCACACTCCGTGTGGGCCCAGACCCTTCTCAAAGGGAGTTGTTTACATGCAGAGAAAGAATGGCAGGCGCAATCGATGGGCACACCATTATGGCACATGCTTAAATGCAATGCGGCCGTTTTAGCAATTTGGCCGCGTCCAAATTCTGCTGAAGGAATTATTTGATCAATATCATCACTGGCCAATAGAGAAGAGTAAATTATATGATCAATGCTGCTACCCTTGTGTGTGGGAGGGACAGTGATACACCTAGGCACATATTTGTTCTTGTGTGTGTGTTAAAGGGAAAGTCAAATTTGACACTTAACCTAAATGTAGTTGATTGGCCAAGCTATGTTAGGAGTCCAGATTTTGCTTTGTAGCTATTACTCCAGGATAAATTTACTTTACTAAACCAGTTCCTGTTCTGTTATTAATATCTCTCAAAGACATCTCTCTTGTCAATGCAGCTGTGTGTGCAGTGACTGGCCAGTGGTTCTGGACCTACTCGGACTGGACTGAGATCTGTCGCTATGTAGCCACGTGTATCATCATGGGACCAGACTACCTGGTGTACATGTGCATCGCTGTGCTGAAGCACCTGTAGGAAGACTTCCCACAGCACACACAGACCCAGGACCTGCAGTTCATCCCACAATTTATTTAGGTTTAATTTGTTTAGATTTGTTGTAATATTTTTATGTTCAAATAATGGAAATGGAAGAAGTAAGTGTAAGTTAGATCTGTGTAATTTCGTTAAATCGTTACAGTACCTAACCATCATAGAAACATGCTCAGCAGCAGTTTACATGGTAACATGCTCTTACAGCCAACAACAATGTGGCTAGGGGGTTAACCAAGGATTATATATAATAACAATAGACAGAGAAAAGCTAGGTCAGTAGCAAAATGAGTGAGTAAAACAAGTATAAAAATATTCAAATACATGAGCCAAGAGCTTATGTTAAGATGATGTTGAGTTTTACATATTTGCTCAAAATTGTTTTATTAAAAAATTGTTTTATTCAGTATTTCTCACCATATTGATTCACAAGAATATAAATAGTTTAACTCCATTTAACTCTGAAATGATTGTCTGTAGTCGTTGATCGTACACGAAAGACAAAGATCCGGATAAATAATACTGTTTCTCTGAAAGAGAAATGAAAAAGTTCTGCAGAGCCCCAGAGATCGCTCTTCTATGGCATCATTCCAGAAAATCTCTTTGCCCTACATAGGCCTACTTGTCATTTGCACTAATTAGTGATTAAGCTCATTTATGTTCCTTTAAGCATTTAACTTTAAACAAAATGAGATATGTTGTAGTAACGGAGTTTGAGCTTTCTCTTGATCTAATATGATATGTGTTTACGTTTATGGCCTTGGGTTAGAAACACGACATCCTGTTCTGTGATCTGAAGTGACATGTTATCTGGGCTCAGAATGTGGCAAAAAACAAAAAAGCAGTGATGCAACTATCAGAGAGTTCAGGGCTCGCTTCTTTACTCATCCAGCCCACCCCATTGTTATTCTCAATGGCGGATGAGTGATCTTACCTCGCTCACACACACACACAAAAAATACAGACACAGAGAAAGATCACACACACACACATGTATACACAGACATACCACTCTGTCCTCAGGGTGCTGGGTGAAGATACAATGACATGATGGTGGGTGGGGAGGGTGGACAGGAGAGTCCCTCCATAGGCTGCCTTTTTGTCTTGCTTGTTTTTGTTTAGTTTGTTTTTTGTTTGTTTGTTTGTCTACTCTGTCCCTTGCTCTCATCATGTGGCGAGGCCTTTAACACCACATAAGCAGTTTGAGGAGAGAAGGCGAGGGACTGAGGAGGAGGGACAGAAATACACGAAGAGAGGCTGTCACACTTGCTTAAGGATGAATATGAAAGTGTGCAGCCAGGTTATAATTTTCCTCAAGCAAGTAGAAGAAGCGGGCGGAAAGGTATCACACTGTGTCATTCCCACTCTTCATCCACCCCTCATTTTACTCTTTTAATAACAGTATTTTAATTACAGATGAGCTAAACTAGGGAGATGCTGCACAGCCCATAGTTCCCTCTTTAATGTGGCAAGCAGTTATGATAAACAAGTTAAAGGTATAGACTCAGCACGTCCTGACTTCAACTCATTCTTTCGTGGTAATTACAAAGAACCTGTTTTGGGGACAAAACACTGTGGATGTTGAAGGGATATCAGTAATATTAATTTGATGCATTTCCTTGTTCTTAGTAAAAGAAGGAAAAACCCACTGGTTTGAAACAGTAGCCAATGGGCAGACGCTTCAGCCCATAGACTTCTATGAGAAGTCTGTTTAAAACAAAAGGTTTTGTTCTTTTATTAAATACAGGGAAACATTTGTCCTAAGTAATCAGTCATACTAAATAGATGCTGCAGATAGAGATTAGGCCTAAAAATATATTAAAATTACTAAAGTATTCCTTAAATTCAACACCGTATGTGTGTGTGTGTGTGTGTGTGTGTGTGTGTGTGTGTGTGTGTGTGTGTGCACGCACTGCCTCCCCTGGCAGGAGTGTGTTAGGCTCTTTTTCTGATGTGATGCAGAAGGACAGGTGAGGAGCTCGTCTCTCTTTCACACACTCGGGTCGCCAGCTCATTTCACTCTCCTTGTCTCTGACTCCCCCCTGTTCTGGGAATATCCTCATTCTTGACCCTTCCCCTTTCCCCATCGCACACACTCACATAAAAACTCACTTTCACACACAAACACACGCTCTTCCAGTTGTCATAGTAGGACTGAGCCTCCAGCAGTCAGACAACCAAGAGATGATCACCTCTCCACAACGAGACAAACCACGCTTCACTTATTCAGGACATATTAGAGTACACTAAATTCACCTCTATACACACACACACACACACACACACACATAAAATCAGCACTCAAGGTGCAACCCTTATTCACTCTGGCACATACCCACAAACCCATTTTACCCAGTCCAGTGCATGTTGACTTTCATAGTGACATTTTCACAGGCCCCACTGATCAAGGTCAAATTCAAGACAGAAAACCAATAACATTATCTATCATATTTAGTGTATCTGTCATAATTAGTGAAGGCATCATATTTCCCTGTACTATGCATTTTATAGGTCTATTCTATTCTATCCTAATCTGTTCTATTCTATTCTATTCTATTTGGTGTATTTTATGTGTGGTAATGTAGATTTGAAGCCATACAAATTAGCATAAAATATATATAGAAATAAACAGAATGTTGGTCTCTGTATTTTTTTTTTATCTTTCTTTGTATTGCTAAATTAACCACCAAAAGATCCATTTTAATTTTTTTAGTCATGTTGTGTATATGGTTGATATAACACTATGTCACAGCAGTGTCTCATTTTTATGGTTGTAAAACAACATGAAAAGTATGTTTGAATGACTTCTTGTATGATTATATCAACTGAAGATTAACTCAGAGAAACCCCTTTCTATATTTCTGATCAGTCTGGCTGAAATATTGACAGCAAGAGACCGTCAGTGGTGTTACCTATAAAACAATAGTATTTAGCATTGATACAAAATAATAACATTACTAAAATATGAGTTGACCATTTAAAGATGCATTATGTTTTACTGGGAAGAAAGAGATAACCCATCAGTTTCATTGAGCACAATTTGAATGACTAATTTCAATTATTGATAAGCAGATGTTTGACCAATCTTATTGCTTTATTTTTATCTGTGTCCACGGAGACCGCCACCAGACAGACAAGCCTTCAACCGGCAGTCTTGGCGGTATGTTCTGGGGTAAAAATGGACTGTGAATAAAATGTTGATTCTGATAAACAGTGTTAAAATCATTAATGGCAATGTTTTATTAGCCACATGTTAACTGCCCTGTCTAAAATCTGCTTTGTGTAACTAGTATTAGCACAGTATTAACAGTTTAAATTTAGGCCAAAACACCTAATAACTTAAAAACATGAGGACTACATCTGTCTGAATTTTAAACCAGTTTTGAAAAACCATTGCATTATCAGGTACAGGGGGTCCTCGGGTCTCGACATACGACATTTCGAGTTTACAGTGCTCACTTCCACTCCCACTCGGCTTATACCGTTTGCATCATACTTATGGACTTTGTAGTTTGGTTGTATGCGGCGGAAGAATATGCAGTAATGCGGCGTATGAGCAAAGGAGTTTTTCTTTTCCTTTTTCTGTGGCTTAGTTGAGTTTTTATGATTTTACAGCTGTGTTAGGATAGGTAAGTGGCTTATGCTAGGGTGTGTTTTGACTAACACCAAAATTCAGGTTACTTCATTGTCGAAGGACTGGATCTGTGTCGTAACTCGAGGACTCCCTGTATACCTATTTTTGTGGTTGTGTGGGTTTTTTTCATGCTATGTCCATCCAAAAATAAACTGAAAACTAGAAGAACAGCAGAGAAGTTCCTGATATGAGCTCATGGATCATTCTGCTACTGACCAGTGACAACGACTCACAGTCCCAGCAGTTCAAATTCATGTATGTAGCCTATTCATAGATCCATATGTGTGTAATGTTGAATGTATGTATGTTTAAAATGTAGTGAACCGGACTCAGTGTTTTTTTTATTTGGGCCTACAACACCACTACACACAATGTGAAGTGTACATCTGTACTTATATTAATGGTATCTGATGTAGTTGATCACAGTTGTACTTTTTTAACAGAAGATGTGAGAGCATCATGAAAATGACTGGCCACCCATAAACGGACTATATTTTGAAAAATTTCAGGTTTTAGTAAATTTATCAGTGGTGTTCTGTTTTACTGATTGATTTAACATAATACGTTTTCCACTTGGATAACAAGACATATCACCATTTTTACCCCTATTTCCCATTACAATGGTTGAATGAACTTTTTAATGCAATTATAAATTGCAATGTAGCATAAATGATCAATATCGAATGGATCCAATGGGCCAAACAGCACAGAACCCAGAGCACCTTTAAGTGAGATCAAACTAATATTTTTATAGCCGTGTGTTGTCTGAATGTCATCTTCATTTGCGTCAGTGCTTGACTTGGTGAACGCTGAGTAATGTCTGGAATGCAAAAGTCAGCCCCAGTCACTCCGGCCAGCCAGGCAACCACAGATTACTCACTGGCACTTTGTTGCAGAGTTCACTGTTCCAACAGGTAATGCTGGTTGAAATGGTTCCACTTTTCAGTCTCTTCTAATCTCTCTCTCTCTGTTTCTCCTACCATCTGACAACCTGTCATTTAGTATCACTTTCTCACATTAATTTATAGAACTTAAATGCTTCGGAGATCCTGAGGTGTCACCCAGTATTAGAGGTCGAAGATGATTGTGTCCTGGCATGTTATGCAGACAGGCTGTTTACAGTAATTTCAAAGTTAAAGTTAACACCAACTTTTGTAACGTTCTTCTCTGTAATGTGGTATATTTCCGAGTGAATTGTGATATGGCAAATAATGTAAGGGTGGGACTTTATTTTATTCATCACGATTTGATTAGATTGAACAATCAGACAGACATAGACTCTTGGCTACAGTCTGCACCGTCTCCAAAGTGCTATTTATGGAACATGTCTACAGTGGTGTCATGCTAAATGCTAATCCAGATATTATTTTAGATGTGAACTGTTTGCTTAATTAAGACTAATAATTATAAAAGCTGAAATTTTTAAAAGAACAGGAATTGCTCTGGTTTAACTAGTTCTGTTGTCACCTGCATTTCATCTTCAAACAAATCTACAATACCTACAACATCTGGACATTATTTTTTATTCTGGATACCTACTCTTTGCACATTTTAAATATATACAGTAAATATAAAGACATGATCAGGGACATAAACTAACCAGGTAAAAAGGTCAATTTTGACTTCAGGGAAGTACAAACTGCATTGCCCTGGTTTTGGCAAATACCCTGCATGTGATTTAAGGCCACAGAGATTGCTTTCATTCTGGTGATTATTTTAAGACAATCAAACATGATCTTCTCGGTGTAATCTTGTTTTTAACCCGACTGGTCAAAATAATCTCATGTCTGCATGCTGGTTATGTGATAACTGAATGCTGTCAATAAGCTCATAGTACATTTTTACCTTTCTGTTGTGGTATTGTGTGTCTGTGGTGTGTTTGTATTTAGCGGAGGACAAAATACACGACAGTGGTCTCGATTTAGTCCTCCAGCATTTAAACTGGGTGTTCAGAAGAGTTGAGTTGAGGGAGGCTGGTCAGCAAACGCTTTGGAAATGAGGCAGGGTTAACAGGATGAACAGGGTTGTCTGTATATTGAGTAGACAGGGGTACATAGCATTTACATAGTGCAGGCTGGTTTTCTTTTATTTTTTGTTTTCCATAAATGATAAATATAAATTCCCTATACTTTTCAATAAACAACACTCACTAGTCATTCTGTAGCAGTCTAAATCTGCCTATAAACTCAAACACATGAACAAATGGGGCTGACACACTTACAGACTGAAAGTAATGTCATAATTAATTGCATTTGATGTAACAAATTCTCTGTTTGATCTCTATTTGATTGAATGGAAATGTGTGGTATAATTAAATTTAAATAATCTGCTAATTTATTTTTGCTGAATGTTTGCTGTTTAGAATTTTAATGCTGCTTATTTGTTGTCCTTGCTGAGAGACAAGAAAATGTTTTCAGAATGTATATACAAGGAAAAATTGAGATTTACCAAATTGAGACACATCTGATGCATTGGAAGGAAATCACATTTGCTTAGGAATTAGTAACTGTTTTTAGAGCGAGTTGGGTGAGTGTTGTGAGGGGTGAGCTGTTTGTAAATGAGTGATTTTATCTCCACTCAAATTTCCCCATTTCTTTCTTTCCCCCTCACCCTCACCTTTTCTTACAGCCACGCCGGTGAAATATCAGTAGTGTTTATGTTCAGGATTAGAATGGAATTGGGCTGAAGCTGGTTGTTGTGTGGAGATAGAGATAAGATGGGGGCTTTGAGCAGGCTGGCTGAGGGGGGCTGGGGCCACGCGCAGGCCCCTCTTATCTTGGCCCCTGCCATAAGGGCTGTATGAAGTTGTTCATGCTAATTAGTCCTGGCAGGAATAGATTTCACAAGCAGATCTGAGACCAACTCTAGCCATGATGCTAATGCAGGGAGAGATGCTCACTCATGCACACAAATGCACACATACACACCCACACACACACAGACACACTCACACACACAAACACACACACATACACATAGACACCCTGCTCAGTTTCAAACACTGAATTCCCTCTGCTTCATTTACATTTGTATTTCTCATTAAAGAAAAAAGAAAAACAAATTAAGCATCATTTTGATCACATGTGATATTGTTTAGTAACAATAATTGTTTTCTGTTTTAATGTACATAGTAGTAAGTAATATGATTCATCATTGTCTTTTTTTGTTGTTTGTTTTTTTTGCTTGCTTTTAATTTAAGATATTGACTTTTACTCCTGAATGCTCACTTGAAACTGAGAGAAAAATGTTATCCTTTCAAGGTCTTCCATGAACATAATCACTTCTTCTTCTTCTTGTTAGCTATCTGCACATGAAGTCGATGTAAGAATCATTGAAGATAAAATCCTTTGTTACTGTAAAAGATGCTTTCGAAAGAGACATAACGCTTCTATTGATTCATCTTTCTAAGCCCCCACTGGCCCCCACCCCTTGCTTTTATAGGTTGTTTCCTTAGTTTTCTTGTTCTAGGTCCTGGTGAATTTTATTGACACTTTCACCTTGACACATTCTGTCCTAAGTGAGCACACACAAGTCTGAGTCATCTGACCTTTGCATTAATGGAGTGTCTCCAATATGTGCAAACCCCAAGGACTTCTATTTGAGCTTTCAAATCACATGCATTAAGCATTTTACACACCTGGATTCCTTTATAAGTCCCATTTTTAGCAAGAGTGCTCTTGGATTGTCCAAAAAAGCCCATCTTGCAAAGCCACTCAGTCTCCTGCTTCTTCTATAATAGTGGGAAATGTGCTAAGACCAGAGCCAGAAGTTTAGAGCACCTTTATCAGGGCATCTTTACAGGTGGCAGGAGAAATTAAGGTGGAGGTCAGTTTTGAGAACCATTCTGCCTTATAGGGCCAAACACTTACTTCCTCTCCTTGACCAGTCCCTAATCTGCCGCTTGTATTGTTGTTTATCTACCTAACATCAACAGATCAACCCATAGTGCCTTTCAGTAAGTCAGCTGCTAGCTGCCAGACCAATTAGCACTTCATTAGCCACTCTTAAGAGATGTAAATGTAGTGCTAACTGGCTATGCTGGCCAAAGCCCACCTGCAGGCATTCTAAGCCCCATTCACTCACAGCACTGCAGGTGTGAGGGAATTTGTGTGGGTGTGAGTAAGTGAGAGATACAGACATTATGATGGCTCATAACTTTCTTCTATAATCTGACTTCTGCAAACTAACTAGACATCAATAC
Organism: Alestes dentex; assembly: GCA_037576975.1. Classification (NCBI taxonomy): domain Eukaryota; kingdom Metazoa; phylum Chordata; class Actinopteri; order Characiformes; family Alestidae; genus Alestes; species Alestes dentex. The sequence goes on from JBBIGA010000146.1 coordinate 10,791,936, forward strand.
ACACGTCGATACACCAGGTTTCCAAGGTAAAATAAACGCAAAAAAGGAAAAAGACAAGATGAAATGCATATTGTAGTTTAGAGCTTAATCAACACAATTACGATTCAAGCTTTTTGAGATCTTTTCACACTGAGAGGCAAAATACAGTTGTGCTTTACTTTTGAGAATTTATAAGTGTACATTGCACATCCAGATAATGGAATACACTGTGAATCCCAAAAGCTATTAAAAATCTACTCACTCATTCAGCGAGTATTGAAAAAGAATGGGCTGTCGTGTGACACTGAGTAGGAGAGTGAAATGAAGGCCTTGGCTTCTCCATGGCCTTTTTGTCTTATTCATGTGGTCTGTCAGAGTATTGAGAGTGACCCTGTGTACAAGTGTTTTCAATATCTCAAGGTGAATCAGATTTCATATGAAAGAGAAGGGACAAATGATTCTCTCTGGATTGCTCTCATTACAGAAAAGCCTCTTCAGTTATTGCTATCACTGGTGACAGCCAGAAAGCAATCATACTTTGCACACCAAGTGTGCAGACCAACAAACGTGCAATTGAATCAGGTTTTAGGTGTTGTTTTCTAATCTGAATAGACATCATTAGTAATCCAAGTTATCTTAAGGATTGATTTTTTCCTGCCTTCTCTGAAAAATTGTGGCCTTTATTTCTTTACACTAGTATATGCCTGTGTGTGACGATGACAGTGCCGTTGGAAATGAAAAGGCTAGGGGGAGGGACAACTCTGTTCTCCACCAACACTATGATGTGCTGCTCACACATGTGTTTATGTGTGTCACAGCCAATGCTAATTACACAGGAATGTTTGGGCCTGGCCCGCTAATCCGCTCATGCCAATCCATGGTCCCCCACACCTGCTTTAGAACAGAACGAGTTCTGGTTCATATTTACGGGGTTTTCCCTGATCAACATCTCACAGGCATGGTGTCAAAGTGCCATCTTGGTTGCTCAGACATGTACAAAGAGTTCTTTAGAGCACCCAAAGATCACACAGAGATTATAGCACTTCAGCGCCCTGAAAGAGATACTATTCAAAAGGACAAGGATTGAGATTTTAATGATAGGCTACTGATATGTGCTCTGCATTGCACATGGGCCTACGTGGGTTCACATGGGTTCGCACAAAGACTAGTTGCAGTAATCCCCTGAATCTGAGCTTTAAATTGGTCGGTCGGTTTATTTTGGAAGACGTTGACGTTTAAGTGCCTGTGTGATTTAATATTCAATGCAAATTCCCCCAGGCAGTATCCAGCTGCCTAATGGATAATGATGGACTCGTGGAAAATTATGCAGTAATATGACAGCTATTAAAGTGAATAACAAAGTCGGATGCGCAGCTGAACTTCGCTCGAAAGGCTCTCTGGGGTTCCCAGAAAGCCAAGGACACTGTCTGGATACATGGCCGAAAATGCAGCCAACCCCCCTGCAGAATACAGTTTATCATATTGCATTACACACTACACTGATATCCTGCACGCTATGCAAAATATCTGAAATATTTATTTGCCTGTGTCCATACCAGGGAGAATGCAGGAGCAGAAAGCCACTGCTCTGATATCCCTCTCCACCTGAACGCTAATGGAAGTTTCATGTACACAGGAGCATTGATCAAAGCAGCTAGTGGACAGGCTGTGGAAATAGGCAAGTCAGTGTGCTACTGAAAATGAGAGGCGAGCATGAACAGGTGCCACAGACAAGACTTTTTCACCAGTGGCACATATAGTGACTTTCAACTTATATCCTAGTTTAAATTCTGTCGATATTTGCAGTAGGAAGCCTGGTGATTCCTGAGAACTAAAATATTTTTAGTCAATGTGATTTTGCAAGTATTATTGTAATATTTATATTTCATTGTCATGTTTTGGTTGAGAAATTGTCCAGTCATGATTTCACCCTACAGCCTCTAGGCAGCTAGAGCCATACTAGCTTCTAAATTGGCGAGTCCTTCAAGAACTGGCATGTAGGCCTTAAACCCTAGTTTAACTGCCAGCATAATTAGAAAATGACTAACAATGGAATCAACCAATCACATTTTAATTTACAGTGTGTGGGCCAATGTGTGAGAAAAAACATCAATTTGGGGCTCACTTGTAGCACTGACATGCTAGCAATTCCAAGGTAATGTGATATGAGCCAACATACCTCAACAATAATACAACCCTCTAAAGCGAAGCACATGTCAAGTCATACAACACACAAAAGTATGTGTGTTTGTTTCATTTCAGTGGATTCAATTCAATTTTATTTATTAACCAGTGAAGTCACAAAGCAGCTTTACAGGATCCAGGTCAAAGCCCCTAGTGAGCAAGCCAAAGGAGGCAAGGAAAAACTCCTTAAAATTGAAGGAAAAAACCATGGGAGGAACCAAGAATCAAAAGGGGAACCCATCTTCCTCTGGTCAAACTGGAGAGAAAGAGAAAAAGACCCTCTCGTCTTATTGTAGTAGCACCTCATCTAAATCTGTGAGAAATGGTGCTCATTAGCTCCTTAACACAGCATATTATTGACAAAGACTAATGTAATACTACAGTATAGCAGCATCTGGAACAATTACAGCAAAGCCCTATGTCTGTGCTCTACTTCCTCCACTTAATTTGAAAATGGTCCTCTTTGCATACATGAATCAGGAAAATGAATGCCTTGACGCAGGTTCGCTGATCATATTCACACAGCCGGTTGTCCTCTGCGCTCTTGAGTGTGCAGCTGCTCTTGTGGCAGCCTCATGTCCAAGCATCAGGGGAAAATGCAAAAGTGGACAAGGCCAGTCAGGTGCCCAAAGGCCAGGTGATTCTGGACTGTGATGTCAGCTCAAGTGTCTTACAAAAGTGCTGCAATTATGTTGATCTTCGGCAAGAATGATGCTGTAAAGGAAGCAGATGATGCCTGGAGCTGCCATGGTAGATGATGAGCTGCCTGAGATCAGGCTCTTTCCTCTTCATGTGGGACCAGCCCAGGCACCAGATGGTTCCTGACATTTAGTAGCATCAGCTAGGTAAGCTAGGGCTTTCCACTCAAAAACTAATTTCAGTGGGACCACTTGTTGAGAGAGGGAGGCCTTTTGGGGGTTGGTAGTACTTCAGAAATTTAGTTTGCAGGATACACCTGTTGTGTGATACTTTTTTAAAGATCTGATTGTGGGTTCTGATCCTTTTTAGCACTGTGACATGAAGCTCATCTGCACAGCCACGTGTCAACTGGCATCACTTTCTGCTTCAGGCTTTTCTATAGCTGATCATCTCCCTCGGTTTAACAGCAAGAATGTTGGCTTACAGTATCCACAGGTAGCCTAAACATGTTCTCACTTAACTTTGTTTTGCCCGGGGTGCAGGAGGAGGGGGTCAACCTAGGTGAGAGTTATTGAGTATTAGCCATTGTGGAATAATATCCTGGTATAAAGGCCATTTCATTCACTTTTAGCCATTGCTTCAGATTATAGTTTGCTCTGTTGCGCTTCAGCACAATCAGCATGATAAATTTAAACCTCCATGAGACTTTTTATATTGTTTCACATCAAATATTGACTGCTTGAAACTAAGCTTGGTTCACAACTGAGGAAGCAAATATAAGAAGACAGTTTTGGAAGATGATGCAACACGCAGTATAAGTGTGATTTTTTTTTTTACCTCCTTTAGAAAGGATCTAAAGGTGTTAAGTGGTTCTTTCCTTCTCAGTGCTATACCTGGTAGTTGTTAGGCAACAAAGGCCACGGATACCAACTTGAGTGCACATATCAGTCAGTCGCCTAAGGGAAATGTCAGAGTGCAGGCATCTCACTGGCAAGCAATCTCACAAACCACAATATTTGATGACGAGAGCAAGTGAGAACAAGGATGAAAACAAGAATGATTTGTCATTGCGAAGTCAGATACAATCGTGGAATTTCATATTCATGTTGGTTTCTGTAATTGTTTTTAATTCTTTATTCACATAAATATGGCACAGACCTAGGTAATCGAGTTCATAATGTTTTTATTAAACACAGCTGTTTACAATGTATATAATGTAACTGAAACACTGTCTGTTTTTAGCAATTGACAGGTCTTTGTATCTTTTATGAAGAGACAGTAATTGCTAAAATAATCTTCCTCTGGGTATTCATAAGCAGTAGGAAGTCTTATGGAGTCCATTGAGTTTTATGTATCATGATTGCCATCGCCATGGCAGTCTGAGGGTATAGCCCATGCACATGTATGCATGTGTACAAACAAGCGCATGTTGTAACAAGCATATGGACAAAACGTAACACGTCCAGCAGCTGCTCCTGCCATAGCAAACAATCCCCCCACACAATGTAATGTTGTGCACTGTGTTCTTTGGCAGCGGTTGAATGACAGCTCTGAAGCCCTGTCTGCCCCTCCCCTCCCATATACCCCCTCCCCTTGACTAGCCCACCACTCTTTATCTCACTTGGTTGGGTACAGAGAAAGGCAGCATGTGCATGTGTGTATATGTGTTTTAGTAGCCCTGTTGTATATGTTTTTTTGTGTCTGTATGTGTGTACGTCAGAACAAAGATCTTGAGTTTGGCCCTGTGGCCTGGCTAAGTAGGGTCATGTTTGGTAGGGGCTGTTGACATGAGCAGCAGGGTCTTGTTTCCTTTTTTGGTTGGAGGGAAGGAGCCAGGCTCTGGAGCATGAATGCATGGAAAGCCGGTTTACCGGACACTCCCTGCCAGCCTGCAGGGTTAATAGAACTGTCACGCAGGGGTCAAGCGCAGACTCCTGGGTCTCTGTTAATATGCTCACAGTCATTACTGTGCCAAATGGGCTGACCTCCTCTCTCCCTCTTTCCCTCTCTCTCTCTCTCTCGCTCTCACTCTCACTCTCTCTCTCTCTTGCACCTGCCATCTCGCTCTGCCATTGTGTGGCTGTGCAAACGTTTAACCGACATTGAATGCAGAACCCCCCGCAATAAAGGGGAAGGGGGCAGGATATTGAGAGAGAGAAAGAGAGGCCAGGAAAGGGCATGTTCTCCCTCCCCACCTCTCTCTCTCCTCTCGCCCCTGCTGAACGAAAAGGCGCAGCTTTGTTCATTTTTTTTGAAGGGAGTAGCGTTTTTAGGAAAGGCTACCATGTTCAGAAATGAGCATCAAAGTCAGGAATATGAAAGAAGCAGCTCAAATAAGACACATTCACTTCCTGGCTCTGAGGCAACATAGATTTGTGTAGACCACAGGGAATGTTACTACCCTCTGTCCCCCTCCCACCCTTAATTCCCTTTTGTTGCTTTTAAGCAGTCGCATTCCTATTGGTCTTTGTTTTGGGATCGGAGGCCAGCCTGGTAATTGGTAATTGTTGTCCCTCTTTTTGAGCACTCGGATGCCCTCAGAGCCGTTAGCCCATCACCTGGGTTACAGGTCACCCCTTCCGCCGCAGATGCCTAACCCTTGTCTCCTGTGTCTTCTCCTCACCACTGCCCCCAGGGGTCCTGACCTTTCACCTCACCTGTCCTAGTTTGGGGTCAAACCAAGGGCCAGGCCTGGTCAGGTCTAGAAAAGTCTATAATGAGTTCCTGCACTGTGGGCAAACTCTGCAAATACTAGCTTCGATTATGATATTAGGGAAAGTGTTAGAGGTTCAAATCAAGCAGAGAACATTTTCCGTTGGCCCTGGTCTCCTCTACTAGCACTGGCTTGTAAAAATGGAGATAGAGTGCTAGCAAATGTAAGGCTGAGAGACAGATTAACTCACTCACTGGATAAGAGCTACATTCTCACACTCGCCAGTCATAGGCGCACACGCTCACACGCAGTCCCACATATCAGCGTGGCGGGAACGAAGAAAAAACAATTACAGTTTCTCATTAAAATACCCTTAATCCTTTTATATAAAACATAGTTACACAAGTATACACAATGAGGAGGAAGAAAAGAGGAGAATGCGTGAGGAATAATTACATATATCATGGAGCTGGAGCTTTTATTTGGGGTGTCACTTATGATGTCACAGGCTGCCTGCACTAATTTGAATTCAGACCTTTATCTCTGGCCCGCAGCAGATTTGAGTGACGGGCCACCGAATGCTTGCGCCACTGTCCTATTGATTTCTCTAAATCCCCAACAATAGCATTTGCATGCTTGTTTCTGTAATAATACAGATATGCCGTTTGCAATGAAAGGCCGCGTAGACCAGAGGTAACTAATTGTGCGCCGTGTAATGAGTGCGGTTTCAATTTGATATAACCCACAGCTCGGCTCGCTACAGCCCCGCGCTAAGTACTTTCAAGTCTTTGTGGGGAAATAATTGATTTTTTGTGCTTTGGGCGCAAGGAAAACTATTATGATCTTTTTGAATAATGGCAGCGGAAGGCCCGTGAACGATTTAAATTGGTATTAGAGGAAGAAGCCGTGGTGGGAAGATAGCGAAGCTGCTTGACTGACAGCTTGCAAATGCAGCCCGGGCTGCTTGATTAGTCATTCTCTTAAGGTGGAGACCAGACTCTGCTTGAGCCGCCATGGTGGACAGGTCTTTAGTGCCCGCCTTTTCTCCCATGGGTGCAGGGTTTTAGAGAGGGGCTCCTTGAGGAATGATCCTCCTGACTTTGGCACCCTCTCTGAGCTGCTGCAGGCGGGTTCAAGGGAGGTAGAATATTTTTGCAGGGTGGTAGACTTGTTGGTAGGTTCTGTCCTTGAGTAAGTAAATTGAGAGAATCCGCATTTCCAAGTCTCCTCCTGCTCAGCCAGCGGACGGCCTTAAATGCGCTCTACCTGTGCCAGCCGCAGGGATTTGAGGCAGAATGTGATTATTCTGGGTATCAGTGAGCCTTGGCGTCGCTCTCTCAAGGCTGAAAAACTCATTTCTTCCCCAGGCCTTTGTTTCCTTTGGAACAAAAGGGCTTTCTTAGTTAACGCAGCGTGTTCGAATTTCATGCTCTTAATTGCGCTCATAGATAAATGTGTCTGTGGTGCCGAGGGAATGTTGGCTGCGTGTGTGTCCACGTGGCAGAAGCATCAGTGTGCAGCCAGTGTGTGTGTGTGCGTGTATTTTAGAAGTATGGCCTTCTTTCAAAGGTACTTGCTTGGTGTGAGAAATCCAGGGGCTTGTTTCCAATGGGGTAATCCAATTCCACAGTTGCTTTCAACAAGGAGACTTAATCTGTTTGAAAACGGGGCTAGCTTGGATGGCTCCATGTACCAGTGTGTGTACAAGTGTCATCCCATGTCACGTCTGTGAAGTTATCTTCCTAAAACACAATGTACAGTGAAGGACAGTGGGTGATTTCTCTCAGACTGACTGGGGTTTCAGCCACTGCCCGTATGAGCACTGGACTGATCTGACATTTATGAATGCACATTTCCAGCAAAAAATATGACAGCTGGGAACTGCTGTTTAATTTTAACGAGAAACAATGATGCACATGGCCATTATCTTTCTGAAATCTTTCATTTTTTTGCAGTGTATGAGCAAGGTTTGTGCTGTATGTCTGAGTGTTACTGTCATGTTTGTCTTGAATGTACTGCAGGAGACAGAAAGACAAGTAAAGATAGAAAGCAAGATACAGAAGTGGAGCTACAATTGAATGCAGGTTTGTGGTAATCACCTTATTGCATCTCTCATCACATTATTCTAGATGTGATAGCTTAATCTAGTTAACACTGGCCATGCAAAAATGTGTATGTGTGTTAGGAGAACCCATGCAGACAGTGAGGCATTGGTCTGTACAAGTATCTACCCCCCAGCAAGAGAGTGGTTATCTCTTCTGGAAGCACACACACACGCATGCACACACCATTTGGCTGGTTCAACCCACTCACCATATTGTCTCTATCACGTTATTGCAGTGACCCATGTCAAAAAGCAGTGAGCTCAGACTGCAGGCAAATCCTCTCGGCAGCAAACTGCCCACGAAAGCACTGCACTTTCACTTTCAGATTTTTCTTCAGCTGCCATTTTGCTCAAAACCATCAATCTGAGTCTTGGATACTCACACTCAATGGCATATATTCTCAGCAGAATACACATCTGTAACCACCCCCAATTTACTGTTACAAATTCAAATATGTGTGGGGTTTTTTGTTCATTTTTCTTTTTTACAAGAAAAAGCTCTCTGGCTAACTGAAAGAAGCTGGACTGTATGGCACTCTTTACATCTACAAAACCAGAAAAGGAAGGGAAAACTGAGATGAAAGTAGGGCAAGTGCAGAATGGATGATCCAAACTAGGGTTGGATGATCCAAACTAGGGTGAAATAAGTATGAGGTAAACCATGTTTGTGCAGATTTGCAGGATGATTGGCAGGAGCTTGAGGCTGGTTCATACAGCTCATCCTGATTTCACCATAAATCAGATAGGGACCATGCCTGAACTGCTTCTAAAGCCGGTGAGAAATTACATATTGCACCAAAATATTTCTTTATTAGAGTTGCCTTTATTGTATATTAAATACCAAGCATATTCACAATATAGTAAATTATTATTTGTAAATATATCACAGTGTTTTCTGTTTATCAGTGATATGCAGTGCACGTTGTGTGGACAGTGAGAACTGAAAAAAAGTTTATTTAAATGAAATAGTGTTAATACCAATAATAAGTAATATATTGTGTAATATTCTGCCTTTTGGTCATATCCAAGCTCTGCTCAAGAAAGACCAGTGTTTGAAAACTAATCAATCCTTCATTAAACGAAATCAGATATGCTGATAGAATTTAATAGATCCATATATTGTATGGAGAAATTAAGAACCAAACTTTTCCACATTTTACTGTACTTGTTTATAGTTTTCAAGCGACAACATACACTGCTAAGATAAATAGTTAAACAGCTTTGAAAGTGTGTGTGTGTGTGTGTGTGTGTGTGTGTGTGTGTGTGTGTGTGGGTGTGTACACATTCACAAAATCATTTTTTGTGGGATTTTTTTAGAATTGAATATGCCTGCTGACATTTATTGTGTCTGGAATAAATACAAATGCTCAAAAACTGTGATTTTTCATTTTGAGGAAAATTCTGAAAAAAAAAAATCTACATTAGCTTCCATTATAATTTTGAATATTTTTTGGCCTTAAAAGTTACAATTTTGGTTTTGTTCTAATGCAGTCATATGTAAAATATAAATATAGATAATTGTTATTGTATGTGTGGTGTGTGTGTAATCATTTTTCTACAGAGAGAGCGAGAGACGTGTTTATATTAATGTACTTTAGATTATATATATTACATGATACACACACACACACACGCACACACACACCCACAAACACACATACGTATATATATGGCTTGTACTTGATCCTGAGTATTCTGAGCATTACTCCTGAATAAAAGTGTTTCATTGTCTTTTTTTATACATTCACAATGTGCCGCAGGTTTGTGCCTCTTCAAATGCAATTAATTCCGACCTCAAAATTACACATAGAGCTGAAAAAAGGTAATTGAAATATTAGGCTGCATGCCATCTTGCTATATTCTCCATACGCTCTAGACTAATTATGAGTCGAAATATTGCTGGCAAGAAATTATGTCACCATTTATCAAAGCAGCATGATGATGTTGTATCCATACGCTGAAAACCAATTTATTCAAGTAGTACGTAAAATAAATGAAACTACTATACGACGCGATAATTTCATCATCATATTTTTATGTGAGAAAATTAGTCAACTGGCATTTAGAAATAATTAAATGTTTCTAAGCTGCGAGTGAACTGCTGCAGATTTTGTCCGAAAATTTTCTTGGCTGTGTGTAAGGGAGCGTGAAATTACACCCGTATATATAGACATGGGGGAAAGTGGGAACAAGCGCGTGCGCGTGAATTTGTAAAAGACCACAAATAATGTGTGTGAACACGGAGTTGCCACTCTGAGCTAGATGCACGCACTGCACTGTGCGTCCAGTTGTCTCTCTTTTAGGGGGGGGGGTGGGGGGGGAGGGGGGGGGGGGGGGGGGGGGGGGGGGGGG
>JBBIGA010000146.1:10801946-10831178 GCA_037576975.1 Alestes dentex
TTAGTTTAATTGTCATGTTGACTGTTAATGTTACAGAGAACTTTAATAAAAGTTGCTCAGTGTTGGACACCTGTGATGCTCCACCTGTGTGTCGTCATCACGACTAGTCGACTCGACTTCAACTATCTTGATGGATAAGTCGACTTGAAAAAATCTGAAGTCATTAATGCCCTATATATATATATATATATATATATAAATATATACAGCTCTGGAAAAATAAGAGACCGCTGCAATTTATTTTTAAGTTCAGTTCAATATTTGCACCTATAAAAGATACAGCCTGAGAAACTGAACATTTTTGTAGTGGTCTCTTATTTTTTTCCCGGAGCTGGATACCACTGTAGGCTGAATGGGTGGATATATGTACATAGAGATTTTGTGACATCACAAAAACAGTGAATTCAGAATGGGCCGTTTTGCAGCTTAAGCTGCAAACCGGTGAGTAAATGATATGTTTTAAATCTTTACCAATGATGACAGACCACATCCACCTCTTTTACTTTAATAAAGCAAGGATATGACACTTTAATTGGATGTACTCAATTGAAATACATAAAAAAAAGGAATCAGAGGTTGATACTAAGCATTGTAAGGAAATTCTCTTAATACCAAATCTGTTTTATCATGAGAAAAGTAATCCCAGCCAACTGCAGTCCACCTGCACTCCACTCATGTTTTCCTGCATCTAAATCACACTGGGAAGCCCTGATTTAAATCGGTAACCTTTAAATCCAATGCAAACAAATGAAACAGACAAGCGAATGTTGTTACAGCTGCATGTGGCTAAAGTAATAACCGTCCAATGATTTAAAAACCATTAAAGCATCCAAAATCAGCCTTGAAAGCTAAAAGAATCCTTTTGTTATGACTTCTCCCGGCATATGAATTTCACATTACTGTCATATTTGAAAGGTATCAGATGTACAATCACTTTTGAATGTCATTGTAGTCGACTGACTTCACTCAATGAGGCTCGTCTCTCTACTGATAGCCTGATTTTAGTGTAGCCACTCCTGAAAGGAAGCAATAGTTCCTTTTCCTGGTGCTGGAAGTCGAATGACCAACAGCTTGGTCACTCAGCACACCTATTTCCTGTCTTAAAGGAAACCAGGCACTATGTTCAGACACGTTTTGGATTCATCTGCTCAGTGTTTTCCCCATAGAAGCTGTAGGCCTATGGTGATGTAATGTAGGCCTTTGGCTCCTATAGTGTTCAATTTTGTGGTGTCCAATGACAAAATATAATTCCACACCACAGCAATTACTTTTCTTCTCTTTAGGATTTAGGCGGTAAATGCTGAGAAGAGCAGAAGCGGCACTTACGCAAGAAAACTATTGCAATAGGCATTAAACCAAAGAACCACAGGCGACCGCTTTAAAGGGCCCCCTTTTTAAATAAAAGAATGGTATGTAAACATTGTTTACACTTCGCTCCATGGTCCATACAGTCCACACATAGACACTAAGCTGCAAAACAACCCATTCTTTAGTGATATCACAAAAACCAACAACTATCCATCCAATCCACCTGTGCTGTATAGCCCCACCCAATCACACTGAAGTCATAAGGAGTGTCTCAGACACAAATACAAGGCAGCCAATCAGAAAAGAGGTCATTTCACTTTTAAAAGGCCTGTTTAAGTCTGGTTGAAAAATGCTAAAAAAAAAAAAAAAAAAAGAACAATGACTGTACTTTGATATTTTGGTACCTAAAAGCATGCAGATATTACAGATGTATCTCACGTACAAAAGAAAAATATAGGATATGCGCCCTTTAAAAGGTGCAGCAGTTGGTTCCCTTGGGGCTCCCTCATGATGGGTGTCCTCGTAAGAACATTATCTTTCTATCTGTGCTCCAGGCTGCCGCATGGAATGCAGAACACAATACACAAACAAAAAGAGCATCTTCCCATGTTACGACAGAGAGATGAAGTTGCTATTTAAAGCTTAAATGCTTGTAAAAGGTAACCTCCTTTAACAGCAACTTCAAGATTCAAGATTCTTTATTTGTCACATACATAGTTATACAAGAGCAACTCGTAGTAAAATGAGCCCCCGAGTCGGCTCATCGGACAAGTTTACAAATAATTCACATTTATTTAAAGAGAAAAGGCTCATCTAATTTAATGAAATAAACAGAAAAAGAGAATTCCAGTGTAACAATTATTAGAAACATTACAAACAGATGTGAGAAGTGGACAGTGTGCAAAATCTAAAAGAGTAGGAATATCCGTTCTGTGAAGTGCAGTGTACTAGTTCTGTACACCCTTGAAAGTAAAGATGCCTGAAAGGATTCTTTGGAGTGATGCTATAGAAGAACTGCTTAGTTCTCTACATAACATTGCAATGGATGGTTCCTAAGAGAACCATAAAAATGTGAAATGTGTAAAGAACGGCTGAAGTTGAAAGAACCTCCACATAATGTAATAAATCTATACTAATTGATGTCTAAGCCAAGCACCATGTAGGGACCATTGCTTTAAGAATGTGCACTAATTTGAAAGTGACAGTGAATAGAAAGTTCTCACCATGGCTGTAGCTCTGGATGCCACTGGCAGCCACTCAGGTGCGCCACGATCCCCCTTTTTTCCACAAAGCAGAACTCCAGCAGACCCCAGTTAAACAGTGCAGAAGTTCATCAGGATCAGTCACGCTGCTGCTGACGGAGGGAGCGTGAATTCGGCCGCCCTTGTGGCTTTTCTTGTGGCTGAAATTCCCTCTCCCTCCCTCTCTCTCTCTTCCTCTCCCAGCCAGGGGCGGCTTGACTCTGTGGAATGTGCCGCAGCTGGACAGGGACGCTCCTTTGTTTTCCCACCCGTTTTCAGGCAGGCCCTGCCCCCCTATGCCACGATTGGCTGGAAGTTGACAGGCACTACTCTGAACTTCCAACATTTCCCTTTTCTAAATGTTTGAATATGCAGATGAGATTAATCAGTTCTCTTTTTAATAAGAGTCAAAAACCTTAAAAAAGAATGTATGACATTTTCTTTTCACCTGGTTTTGGATTGTGGCTTTTTTTTTGGGTGGAGCAGTAATAATAGTTTAAAGCCCTTTAATGTTCTAACCACCACCAGTTTAACACTAAAATAGAAAGGCTATCTAAAAATAATGAATTATTTGGACTGCTTTAAATACCGGCGGCCATTATTTGGCATCCACAGTGGATCAGTGTGTAAAAAAGCACACTTGCTGTTGATGAAACTTGCTGCTTTCTCTCATATAGCTTGACTCTGAAGAGTTGACCATCCTAGACCACGACGATATAATGTTGTTGACAGAGTTTCTATTGTTAACCTGTTGTTGCCGGATCCATCGCTGGGTTGGTTTGTGTACAAACAGAGAAAAAACGTGTTACTCTTACAGGACAGAGGCTACTTTTCACCCGGCCAGCGGAGCACAGGGCGGTCAGTGTTGAGTGACGCTTGAATTAAAAGCATAATAAGCAGGTGTTAACAGGTCGTGGTGATTTAGGTGGACTGGAATAGCCAAGGCCTACACTAAAACGGTTTTATGACCAGGTGCCTCGGGTAAAATGAGGGCGACAGAAATTGATAGGCAATAAAAATAATGACGTAACAACACCACACTCACACAAACACACGGACCATGCCAAAACAGTGTACTTCTGGCTTTCGGACCAAAAGAAACCAAAGAAAACATTCAAATATTCACGAATCATGAACAACAACATCTCAGTGGTGAAAAAGGTGACTATAACACACATTTCCAGCCTTGAGTGTAATTCAAGATTCTTTACCCCAAATCACACCTAAGGCTGTGCAAAATTTCAAAAGGGATAACCTGGCCTTAAAGAGATAGGAAAAAAAAGATTGTAATAAGACATAGACTCAAATAAAATAAGATAATTCTGTGTAATGCCATCTGTCATGGATAATTGCATTAAGATGTCTAGGTTAATTGAAAAAAAAAACCCCCACACTACACAATGTAAATGGACAAAACAAACAGGACGTGGAAAGAATGGACCTAAGACCACAATAACACAATAGTGGGAAACAAATGTGGGTTGGGAAAGAACCTATTAAAAATACTCATGCTTTGACGAATTAAAATAAAGTCCTCATACAGGGCATTGGAGCCCATTTTCAGTCCTGGGCGGCCCGAGTCCAGCACAGTTTAATGACTTCCCCGCTTCAACACACACACTAGCTCTGGAAATAAACTGCTGAGTTGAATTTGGTGTGTTTGAGCAGGCAAGACACCAGACGTCCTAAGTTCCAAGCCCTCCAGGACTGCAACTGTGCACTTCTGCTGTGGGACGATTCTTGGATTCCGTAGTATAGTGAATATAATGAAGGGCAAGGGTGAGCTTCTCAGTGCTGATCTAGGATAAGTTCAAGATTCGTGTACAAAATGCAGTGAAATGTGATCCTGAGAGAATGCAAGAACTAGAAAATAGAAAATAACTAGAAAATAGTAACAATTCCTTTTAGTAAGATTGTAGTAAATAAGAGACAAATCTGGCTCATCAGAGACTCGTCAGCTTGACCTGCTGACATCATGTAGATGCTTCAGGAGTTTTATAGCAAAAACAGAGAGGCTCAGGAGGAGCTTCTATCCTCAGACCATAAGACTCTTAACCAGGACATGACACCACAACTTTAACTGTTCATAACACAAACTGAACTCTCTACCTTACTATATCTCACCTGCTCTCTCTAATATAAGTCTATACATCAACCAGAAAACCAGCACACTGCACTTCGCAGCACATGGAAATTCTATTCTGTTGCATTTTGCACACTGTTAAGCTGTAATATACTCTTCTCTGTATAGTTTTATGTACAATCAAGATATTAAATAATTTAAATATTTAATATCTTGACTGCACAGTTTTAAGAGTCAACACAGGAGTACATTTCACTCATGTTATACTTGTACTTATACTTTTACTTATACTTGTACGTATGTGACAAAAAGAAGTGTGTGTGTGTGTATGACAAAAAGAATCTTGAAATCTCATCCTAGATCAGCACTCCTACGGTGACAAGTTTCATGAGTATGGACCCTGACCTCATGCTGATCTCTGGAAAACTCATACAAAATAGACAAATGACTGTAAACTCCACATCTGAGTTCACTCGTACCATAATTCTGTCAGTACGTATCTTGAGTGAGAGCTTAGGTCATCTCATCCTGGAAATGAAAACTAGATATACCACATTGCGGTGCATAATATGACCGATGCAGAAGCTGCGAGACTAAGCAGCAATCAGCATGGTCTAAGCCATGAGACGGTTGAATGACCTGACTGCTTCAACAGGTGAAAGAGGATCATTTGAATTTTCTAAATGTTATGTAAGGATTTAAAGACAAATTGAAGTTTGAAGATGGACCAAACCATGTCAGAGAAACAGAGGAAAGCATATTGTAGCTTGTTGTATCATCCTATGGCTGATTTGTGTGAAACTGGGTAAATAGCATCTAGATGTAATTACAAATGATCCCAAAAAATGTCATTAAGATTGACCATTGGCACAGGCAGGCATTGGCTGAAGAATTTTAAATGGCTGTTGGTGGCCTTTTTGTTGAGCGAGTTAGTAAGTTAGCAAGTACAGCCAAGTATAAGAATCCCAAATTTTCAACATTTAGTCTGAGCATTTCTGAGATATTGAAACATGTTAGTTGCAGCGCCCTCTATGGGTGAAATTTCACAAAATTTGGCACACTTCCAAAGAATGTCATAGTGATGCAACATATTGAATTTTGTGAAGAACAGACCCTTATTTCGCAAGATACTGACCAGGAAATTGCTCTTTGCTCTTTGCTCTTTATTCACTCTGTGGCACTGTTTCACAAATGACCTTAAACCCTAATCCTATGCAGAAGACACTAGCACGAAAGGACAGGCCCACCTAGGAACGCAAACCTCTTCCATATCAATCATGTGGGGCTACAGTCGTGGCAATAAATTTTATGTGGAGTGGTAATGTCATGAAATTGTCCATCAAAAACTGGTGGGAAGAACTGTGGTTATGTTTTCACTTCTATTCAGAGATGGTTTTCTTTAGCCAGTCTGTGAAGTGTTTAAGAGACCAACATGTATATCAGTTTGTATGTTACTAATTCATGGCGAACTCCAGCTTGTTTAATTCTGTCGTCACACTCCATCAGAAATGGAACAAATGGGATCCAATTTGGAATGCGATCTTAAAAAAAAGGTGAGATGTTTCTTAGCAAGTGGTGTTTAGTGAAATGATATTTATAATGGAAAATGTTGTGTTCACAATTGACTGAATGGGTAGAACACTTCTCAACCGATCGGATTGTACCATCAGTTGGATACTAAACATTATCATGATAATTTCTACATTCTAAAATATGGGCATTCAGATTTTGTGGCTCCACAGCATTAGCACCATTGAGCTGTGCACAGGGACTGGAGCGGTCCGCAGCGGCCCATAAAGCCTGGCCTCGCCCTGGAGACCAGGAGAGCCCTGCAGGATCCCGAAATAAAGAGAGCTCTGAAAACAAACAGGAGGGCCGGAGCGCATCCGCCTGTATCTGCTGGGCCAGTCCAACCCACAGGCCTGGAGCTTTGTGAGAGCGAGCCGTGTGTAATTACACTGCAATTAGTGTCCCTTTATATAAGTTACTGCCCCAAAGGCTGCATGAAACAATGTCAACATTGCTTTAAGTTCTTTCATGATCTGGATCCCGCCAGCACAGAGTGGGCAGGCGAGGAGAAAGAATGAGTGGGAGAAACAAAACGAGCGAGAGGAGTAGAGGGAGGGAGACATGAAGAGAGCTAATTTTCTCACCGTGCCACCCAACAGGAGAAGCGAAGCACGGCTTGTAAAGCTACACTCACTGGTTTCAGAACTATACAGAGGGGATCCTGTAACAGAGGTGAAGAGGGTCGGGTCCACGCTTGTCCCTTAACGTGAGGGCTCACCCGAATTTACGCAAAGTTCTCCCTTAACCCCAAACTACAGCGAATAAACCAAGACATGTTTAGTGTCTGAGATTTGCTTCTTCAGTTTTGCACGAGGGATGTGAGGCTAAGATAAGGTGATATAAGTAAAACAAAAATCAGGTAGGACATTATCTCTGATAAAAATATAAGGCCAAAAGTATGTGAACATCTGACAGTCATCATCATCATCATCACTGTCATCATCTAAATGGGCTTGTCAGACAGTTCACTCCAAAAACACAGGGAATAATACAGAGTAGTCTGAAACACCTGAACTTCATTAAGAGGGAGGGGCGTCCACGTACTTTTGACCATTTAGTGGACAAAACTATACAGTCAGGTGTATCGAATTTTATTCATAGTTTTGTCCATTCTCATACATTGTTTTTTTACAGATTGCATAATAGAAATGCAGAATGGGCAGATACGTGCTTCAGTCATATCAGCAATGTCAATTGTTTTGAGCTTGGCAGATTCAAGACAGTAAAAAATATGAACCAGCTAAGTGCACTTACAATGAACTTGAAAGATGCTCCTACACCGGTACCTAAATATACAACAGCACAATTATCCATGACTCACTGTTCTTAACAGCCAGTCGGCTCTTAATTACAGTGTAGAACTTTACTTGATTCATGCTGCGCGAAACTTGCAGCTTATTCAATCGGTACCTGACCTTTTTATTTAAAGTACCATTTTGACTCATTATTTTGACTTATAAAGAGCAAAAAATGTTGTTTATTGTGACTTTGGCTGATAGAAAGTGTTGAAAATCTGCCAATGTACAACATGTGTTCATTTAGTTGGTCATAACTAATAGTGTCTAATCTGGGAAGGGAAGTCTTGGGAGAATATTGGACAGTGTAAAGGTTAATCACCACTGCCTGGTTAGCCAAGGAAGACGGGGCTAATTCCTCCGAAGGCAAATGGCATGCGCTCGTTATCTGGGCTCCCGATAAGGAGTGTTAATGTACCAGGCTGAATGGATGCTCAAGGGCCCAGTTCCTCTTATCAGCAAACTTTACAACGAAAGCTCCAGCAAGCGCACAACCCCCGCGAACACACAATAAGCACCTCATTTTACCTCTCAAGCAGAACTATCGTCGAGCCCCCCAAGCCACACACACACACGCACGCACACACACACACACACACACACACACACGCACACACAGTGCGCCACCAGAAGCCGGGGTATTATGAGCGTGGGCTAATTGGAAGATCACTCTAATGCATTAAGAGATAAAATACTTTGGCTGGAAGCCTAAAGCGTGGATCAGGACAACATTGGGCAGCTATCTAGCCTTGTCACACACTCTGAGATTTCCATACAAACACAGCACGAGCAATTACCCAAAACACATCTCTGTTTGTGCTACAACATACTCCCTGCCAATGTGGCGGCCCAAGGAAATTAGATGAGCTGTGTGTGTGTGTGTGTGTGTGTAAATGAGAGAATCAGAGAAAAGGAGAGAGAGACAGAGAGTAAGTTAGTGGGGCAACAGAGGGTAAATTGGCTCAGTTTTAGTCTGATTGTGTTTGTGTATTTATTAGTAGGAAAAGAGAATCGGCTTCTAGGCCATGTGTGTGTGTTTAGGGTGGTGAGACATATTGATGGGAGAGGTGCATCCACAGAGACAAAGACATTAAGGTAGTGAGTTGTTTGTTGCTGATATGAAATCAGACAGCTTCTTCCTTCATAACTGTTTTCTTTCTTTCTCTTTTTTCCCCCTCCCTGCGTTAATTGCTGTTTGTTTATGCTCAGCTACCAAAGGTGTCTCAGTTTACACTAATGTCTGTATTTTATCATTAGTATCATATTCTCTGCCCTTTAGTTACAGCAGCGGGTGGCCAACTCCACAATAAAGACAACACTCATTTCTCCGAAAGGGAAAAAGGGAGGCAATAAAGGAAAAAAGTGTTGATATGTTTCAGAGAGAGCCAGGAGGAAAGAAATTAAACTTACAAAGGTACTGCGAACAAGAAAAATCATCAAATAAATTGAGGCTGATACTGGATCCATTTTTGCTCCTTTGTGCTTCATTTTTTTTATTAATATCTTGTTTTATCTCACATTAAAATAATCAAAAATCTTATAATATATAGACTCTTGAAAGCGGGAATTTGGTGACTTTGTGGAATTAATAAGATGTGTGTCCTCTGGTGCCTTTTTTGTTTGTTTTGGGCTTTTATTTTGGTCTAACCTTTCATAAGGGGAGTCAACTCTTAGAATTTCATGGATTTTACTTGCAAATTGTGGCTTTTTAAAGCTTGCCAACACAGGATAAAAGGAAGTATTTCTGCAGGCTGCACTGTGGGAGTCACAGCCTCCTAGAATAGCCTGGCTGAATAGTGTACCATCGCTTTCCAGCAAGACATTCTTTGAAAGAGCACTGGCTGTAAAGAAAGAGGATTCTCAGCAGCCAGTCGAGTTCAGATAGGCCTGCAGGATTTTTTTTTATTATTATTTATTCCTCTACGTATTATACCTGTGCTATCACTGTGAATGTGTGCTTCACCTTGGGGTGAATACTGGAGAAACAAGAACACAATCATTCAAATTAACCATGACTGCACAGTGTTACACACAGTACTTGCAGAATATTACAGGGAAATGGCCAACTGCTTTAATGCTTTAGCAGTGAATAATCTCTACCATGTCATCTGCTGCCCTGTGTGTTACAGATATTTTTGAAAAGGATGCGAATTAGAGCAGTTCTGGATAAAGCTTATGTGATTTGTTGCTTTAGAAGATGGTATTCAGGTCTGCAGGCACATTAAACTATTGGATGTATAATAGCTTTGGAATTTTACACTGATTAAAGAAAACACAAAGTGTGGCCTGTGCAAAAGTTATGACACATTTCAATATGTTAGAAATTGAGCACGGAGTTTGTTCCCTGTAGAAGGTGTACTATTTTTAAATTAGAAAATCAACAGCTCATGAAACAATAAACACCTTATCTGTTATGACTCATAACAAAGAGTAAACACAAATGATGACATTATTGGATACTATGTTATTTATTTTTACTGTATTAGTAATTCAGCTGCATTAGCTGTGGAATGGCTTCACTTCTTTCCCGGGATGCAGATATTCATGTTTAAGCAAATGTATGTCACAGTTTTGAAGAACGGCAACTGGGAGTTAAAGGCCTTCCCTGATATTCTCAAAGATTCCAAAAGTTTCACTTGTACAAAATAGAATCAAAGGCTGTTCAGAAGATCATTTCATGTATTCTCCAGAGCTCTAATTTTTGTTCTTGTTACACGGGGTGACATGTTATGCACTTTTAAGCTGTGGTTTTATAACTAGTTTCTAAATGGCAATCAGGTCAGCAATATTAGCTTTGGCTCTGACTGGGGCACACTAGGTTCTGTGGCTATTTACTGTTTGAGAGTAGTGTAAGAGACCTTTTTACTTGACATGAAACTTTTCTGCTCCTTCTGTGCCATACCTGTAATTTGGACACCCACTAACATGTTTTGAATACACATGCTAGTGTATTTTAATAACATAATAATTTTGACTGCCCAGTATCGCTGTCCACATGTCAACTGAGAAATGACATTCTGATGTTTTTGCTTGTTGTTTTTCACTATTATCATTATTATTTCACTATTATTATTCATTAATCAGCCACAACATTAAAACCAATGACAGACAAAGTAAAAAAACATAGATTATCTCATTACAACGTCACCTGTCAAGGGGTGGGGTATATTAGGCAATAAGTAAACAGTCAGTTCTTTAAGTCAGTTCCAGAGCATCTCCAAAACCACAGATCTTGTCGGGCTTTCTCAGTATGTAGTGGTCAGAATATACTAAAAGTGGTCCAAGGAAGGATACCTGGTGAAACAGTGACAGGGTAATAGGTGCTTAAGGCTCAGTGATGCACTTGGGCAGTGAGGGCTAGCCTGTTTGGTCTGGTCCCACAAAAGAGCTGAAAATAATTGCTGAAAAAGTTGCTGCTGACAATTACAGAATGGTGTCAGAACACACAGTGCATCACAGCTTGCTATGTATGAGGCTGTGTAGCTGTGGGCAGGTCAGAGTGCCCATGTTGACCCATGTCCATTGTAAACATCCAAATTGGACTATGGAGCAATAAAAGAAGCTGGCCTGGTCTGATAAATCATTTCTTGTACATCATGTGGACAGTTGGGTGCATGTGTGTCATTCACATGGGAAGGAGATGGTACTAGGAGGTACTATGAGCAGAAGGCCAGCCACCTGGCCAATGTTCTGCTGGTAATCCTTGGGTCCTGGCATTCATGTGGATGTTACTTCACACATATCTAAACAGTGCTGCACACCAAGAACACCGTCAGTGGCCTCTTTTAGCAGGATTCAGCTGCCACACTGCAATAATTATTCAGGAATGTTTTAAGGAACATGACAATGAGTTCAAAGTTTTGGCTTACTCTCCAAATTTTCCAGATTTCAGATTGAGCATCTGTGGGCTGTGCAGGTTAAATTGTTCTGATTCATGAATATCTTACCTTCACAGCTTTTCATCTGCTGCTGACGTCTTGGTGCCAGACAGCACAGCACACCGTCAGAGGTCTTGTGGAGTCCTTGCCTCGACGGGTCAGAGCTGTTTCGGCAGGATGAGGGGACCAACAGAATATTAGGCAGATGGTTTTCATGTAATTGTTGATCATTGTATTCTAGTCATGTGCCTGATTATGTTTAAGGATATGTGTGGCATTTGCGTTGTTGTTGATTACTGCATTTGCATATTGTTGTATTTTATCTGTAGAAATGCTACAGCAGCCTTGTTATTAGTGTTGATAATTCATTAAACTGCAAAGACGTACATGTGAGCCTATACCTCAATTATCTTCAATTATATTTCACTTTAACTACATGACTTACACATTAGCTTTGTGGTGGTAGTTACTGAGTCTGCGATTTAAGGTTTTGCATTAATAATAAATGTGTAGCTTTTTTGTCACTTTGGAAAGGCATGTAGGGGTGCTTAGATCAGATATACAATGTATTGTTTGCAGCAGAGCCAACAATTGGCCCTCTTTCTACCGTTTGTGCCTGGTGCTGGTTTGATCAACAGAAGACTGCTTACCATCCACTCACATTTTGTGATACAAATCCAGAGTCGTTACCATGCACTTTAAATTGATTGTTGATATTTTTTCTTCTAGGAAGTATACATTGTCATTAACTATACAACTTATCTCTTCACAAGATTCTGAGACTATTTACTTGTTTCATTGTGTCTGGCTTTCCTGGAGATTTGAAAATAGACCTTATTGTATATAAAAAATGCAGACTCAAATTACCCGTAATGACACAAATTTAGTATCACCTCAATGCTTTTGCTCAGTGATATTCAGTAGCATTTCATACAATACTAGATAATGTTACAGTGTTTCAGAGGACAAGTTTTAGGGGAGGAAACCTCGCCAGTGCTGCTATATAGAGCAGAAAAATCTTACCATAAAAAGCATAGTTTTGTTTTGTGAATGATATTCATTCTGTGTAATTAAGTAATGGTTCTGTGACATGGCATGCAATAACATTTCAGAAGTAATGGTATGTAAAAGTGTACTAAAAGTCAGGTCAGAGTCTGATTCAGAACTTCATTGTCTATCATACTGCAACACATTCAAAACATGAATAGATGAATGGCTCCTTAAGTCCTTGCACAGCCATCATCCAACATTAACATAGCTAAATTGAACCATTTTTGGCACCTTCATATTAAAGGGTGGCTTGTCTTTGTGAAGCTATGTACCTTAAGACAGAAATGTGGAGACATGCAGCTATAAGCAGGCCTCCTGATGGAGCAGTGCCCGCGGGCATGGCCTATGAACTGGTGGCTAACTGGATAAACAGCCATGGGTCCTCACAGTCAGATCAATTTCATACTCTACAACGATGAGTCACTTGTGCTGCTTTGGAGTGGGGGTATCACACGTGTCTCTCAGCCATTGTTGTGCCGATGCACTGTTAAATCGGATTTTCTGCTCATATGGAAATCGCGTGTCACCCCTGCCGAATAAGCATTTTACATCATCCATCCAGTTCCTCATCCGCTCTGGCCCCGAGACATATTCCTCACACAACACGCCTTCACTCTGTTCAGACATCTCTCTCCCTGCTCCCAACCAGGCCTGCTAATTTTCAGCTAATGATGATTTTCCTTTCACAATGAACACCTTGCAGACTTGGGAGGTATGATACTCTTCATCCTCTTCATACACAAGGTGTTTGTGTTTGCATGTGTGTATGTATATGTCTGTGTGTCTGTGTGTGCACATGCATGTTACAGAAATAAGTGTTAACCCACAAAATGAAGTGTACACTTTGTAATGGTTTTATGTTTATTGGGGGGATGTGGAGGGGGCAGGTGGTTGATATTTGATGTTTGTTGTTTTTTTATTATGTAAATGATTTTATTA
The DNA here is from genome assembly GCA_037576975.1 of Alestes dentex. NCBI lineage: Eukaryota > Metazoa > Chordata > Actinopteri > Characiformes > Alestidae > Alestes > Alestes dentex. Next base: position 10,815,310 of record JBBIGA010000146.1, read on the forward strand.
TCAAGATGCAAATAGCAAGAAATTAATTTTTGGTTACTAGGTTTAACATTTAAGTTCTAGTAAATAATTCATGGTATAGAACTACATACAGTACTTTGCACACATCTTTAGCCACCCCTCATTTCTTTATATTTTTCTTTAAATCCCCTTGTTGGTACAAAAATTCTATTTTATGCCTATCAAACTGTTTTATATTTGGCATTTGAGTAGAGTAAATTGAAAAAATGGAAATAAATGTTTTACTGCGACAGGCAAAGTGCCTAAATATAAAAGGTGCCAAAATAAAGGTGTTCCAATCACTCAGAATTAAGCATATTCTGTATACTAATCGCTGCCCTGATCATCTGTGCACCTATTTCTTCACTGGTTCAGGCCTTAAGTTAGAAGTGCTTTGTTACGCTTGAATGATTCATACATTGGTCACTGTGGCTTAACAAACCAAAAACATTTCTCTGAACTGGTCAGGTACAAGGATTGGACTGAAAATGAGAGCCTGGAGAACTGTTCCTCAAGACTACATTAAAAATACAGAAAGTCTGAAAGCAAAATATGTAGAAATCACGGGTGGCTCAAGATTTTTGCACAGTACTGTACATACACCAATCAGTCATAACATTAAAACCACATGCCAAATATTGTGTAGGCCCCCTTGTCCTGCAAACATAGCTCTGACTCACTGAGGCATGGACTTCACAAGACCTCTGGAGGTGTGCTTTGGTACCTGGCACCAAGATGTCAGCGTAAGATGGATCAAGTTCTGTAAGTAACAAGGCTTAACACAGAATAGTTTGTCCAGCATCTCCCACATATACTCAATCAGACTGAGATCTGAGCTATTTGGAGGCCACCTGAACATCTCTTTGTCATGTTTCTCAAATCATTTCTGAACATTTTTTGCCATTGCTGTTAGGTAAAGTGCCATAAAGAGGTGTACTTTGTCTGCACTAATGTTTAAATAGGTGGTATGGGTAAAAGTAACATACACATGAATGCCAGCGCCCAAGGTTTCCCAACAGAACGTTGCCCAGAGCATCACACTGCCTCTTTTGGCTTGCCTTCATTTCATAATCCATCCTGATGCTGTAAAAGACATACATTTGATGTAAAAAATAAATAAATAAATAAAAAAAACAAGGTTAATCAGACCAGGACCATGCTCCGCAGTACAGTTTTGACATGTATGTTCTCATTGATGGCAATCTTGGTGGAGAATGGGGTCAGCATGGGCACTATGACTGGCCTGCAGCACTGCAGCCCCGTAAGCAGTAAGCTGTGATGCGTTATATGTTCTACACAGTTCAGTCAGCGTTAACTTTTTCAGTATTTTTTGCTATAGTAGATCAGCGGGGAGATTAGCCCAGACCAGCTAGCCCTTGTTACCCATGCACATTAGTGATCTTTGGGGGAACATTACCCTGTCGCCAGTTATCTGGGTGCCCTGACATTGCAACATTAAAAAAAATCTGTGAGTATGTGTGAGTGCTGACTGTTTGAAATCTCATTTCAAACAAGTGAGCCACTGATCCCCATGCAGAGCTGTGTATTGCACCCCCTGCAGGTGGACATTTTTCTCATTGTCAGTGCTGCAAACGAAACCAAAGGCTGAGACAAGGCCCTCTATGAAAGTAAGGAGAACAGAGCAAACTGGGAGTGAAAAGGGATAGACAAAATCCTCCCTGTAGTCCAGAGAGCATGTAGCATACACCAGGACTCGCTAGAATCAAGCCACTAATATTTGCATACCACCTGCAATGCAAGAACACAGCAGCTGTACGGATATGTGGCACTACACTGTGGAATTTGCAACTTAACTCAGTGTAACTCAGAATTCAGGCTTAACTGTTTTCAGACTTTATGAAGCCAAAACATCAGGACCAGATTAATATTGAGCTGTAAGGCCTCCTGAGAGAATGGAGTAATAAAAGAGGAGGAACTCTTATTCTTCCACTCCTGAATGGGCCCTAAACAACCTAACACTGATGTTACTATGTTGTCCACAGTGTGAGTGAACACAAAACCAGTCCAGAATGGAGCAGACTCTGATTACAATTCAGGATGATTTAAAAGAAGCTGTGTGTAGGTGGTGTGTGTGGTTATACACCACACACAACTGTCTCCTCATCCATTCCCACAAGCTCTGTTTATCAACCACAGTGGCAAAAGCACTAACCAAGAACCAAAGCTAGATTTTCTCCAAGCATAAGAGTGCCATGCTAAGCATCCTTCCCTCTCTCTCACACTCTATCCTTCTTGTCTATCCTTCTATTTGTTTCTCTTGCTCATTCTCTCTTCCCTCTCTCTATCTCTTTCACACTCTCTCTTGCTCTCATCTCTCTCTTGCTCTCTTCTCTTCCTGTCTTTACTTCTCTCTCTCTTTGTCTTCTCCTCCCCATCTAAGCCCTCTTTTTGTCCCCCTCATTGTCTTTATAAAACAATTGGCAGATGTAACATTTAATTAAATGCGGTATCTCCTCAGGGCTGCTTGGTCTGTCACTGGCTTTGTGAAGGAGGTTGCATTACAATTTGCTGAGGAGCATGATTTGAGTGTGTGTATGTGTGTGTGTGAGAGAAAGAGCAGATTGAAAAAAGAGAAAGTCATCTCTGGATCCCTGTTGAAAAAAGGTCAAATGCTTTTTAATGACTGTGTTTTGTGATAACGACATTCAGGGACGGGCAATAATAAACTTGCAGATTGGTATCGTGCACGTTGCACTTAAATGCCATGTGCTGTTGAGGACTTAATTTGCTTCTGTGGCACCAGACGAATGTCAGCAGGTGTAATTTCTCTATACCAGATGCCAGCCCTGTTTGCTGCAGACCGCAGCCAATTTGAAGAGAGTAAATACGGAGATGGACAAGTTATTGAACGTCGATTAATAAAATGTGAATAAATACGGGTGAGAAGAGGCTGCTTTCGCTAGTGGCATACCCTTTTTCTTATGTTTAAAGCTGTTAAATTAGAGAAACAGAGGAGGACATTGATAAGACAGTGTGGAAAATGACGTGCATACAGATTGGCCTCCAGGACACCGTGGCTTGTTCTTTCAGGTCTTGCTCTCTGGTGCGGGTCGCAGTGCACTGCCATCTCTTAGTTTGAATTCAAGGGCTTTTCTCCTGAGCTTTGATTCGTCTTTGCCATGGTTACTATTCCAATGCCTTTTAGGTGGCACAGCCTCACTGGTTGCTCCTTGTATGAGAACAGATGATTGACGCAGAAACATGCAAAAATGTTCACGGTGTAATTACAAACAACATCAAAGGATATGCAAGTGATCATGTCTGATTTAAAAAAGAGCGCTGCTTCAAAAACCAACGCAGGCCAACATGTCATATTTAAATGTACCTGCCCATCTCCGATGTAACATTCTTTCAGCAGTAACTGCTTTTATGTTTATTCCACTGAATGCAGAGAGCACAACTATTACAGCCTCACGGCTAAATGCTACCAGTTTTTGTTTTGTGCTCCTATTCCAGCCCTTAGCACTCCCTCAGCCTCTCTCTGCACTGTTCTGTCCCCACACACTGCTCCCAGGGCACTGTGTTTCTGGCTGCCCCCTGCTTCATTTGGTAAATGGGTTACATACAGAGGAAGAATTTTGTGCTGTTCACGTATGACAGAATGGTCACTTTCACTTTACTCTAAATTAATTTTAGAGAGCACATTTTGTCACTTCTTGAGGGTGAACTACTGTAGGGGTTCCCAGCTCCTGTTCTACTCCCTGCTGTACATACCTGACCCAGTACATGAGGAGCTTATTAATGCAGTTAGCAAGTTGAATCAGGTGTTCTACTCCAGAAAAAGCACAGAAATGTGCATAGTGTGGGGTTGGAAGAAATGGGACTGGGAACCACTGCACTGTTTTATCAACGTTATGATCATTTCAAAAAACCCCAGCAATCAGAGGGATGACAGAGTAGCATTACAGCTTTTTTTTTTTTTTTTTAGCTTATTGATATTGTATAATAAACAGTAAAAATGTACAACTGCAAACAGATAATGTCATCATACAAGTAAACATACATTTTAAAAACAGTTTAAACAAGTGTTTAAATAAAAAATGTTTTAAGTGTGAAAATTAAATCTGAAACAAATATACTTACAAAATGAGAGAGAGAGAAAGAAAAACCCATTTTATTCTATAATAAAAAATGGTGATTTGCCTTAACAACTAATTTAATATATGTACATTTCACATTTAAATACAATATCACCCCATTTGTATGTCAAAACAATTTTTTCATATTTTCTAAACATGAAATATCATTTCTATTACAGCTTAAATTGCAGCATTTATTCATTAAGCTTCAATTTCATTCGTAGTAGTGGCATGATCAAATATATTTTCCTAGTTGAAATTGATAAATCAGACAAATAATTTAGAACCAAGTCAAATACTTTTTAAAAAGCAGCATTTAAGTTATGTTTTATTTATCTGTGGACTTTTTGTTTTTAGCTTTGGATTTAACATATTTATATAACAAGAATCTATTTTTGGAACAAGAAGACACGCTGTATTATGAGATATTGCTGATAGTGTTTTCATTTATTTCAGTAAACTATATTACTGATTAAAACACAATAAATGGTCACTGTTCAGAGCACCAAAATAGGAAGATAGTAGATAGACAAATAACACAATAAATAGATAGAGCTCAGTATAAATAGTTACTTTTACCTCAGGTATACCCTAGAGACAGAGAGTCAATATTTTAATGGTTTGGAAATGGCATATTTAAATGATAGAACACTGATGTAAACAGTTTCAAAATACATTTCATAGGAGACATGGATAGGTATTTTGCAAATCCTTGTTCTGAAGTGCTTCCTTGGGTCTGGGATTCATCTTATTTGTGCACTGCATATTTCAATAGCTTGCATTTAACCCTGCCTTTAAAGAGCAAATGTCTTAGAGGTATGTGTTTATGAAGATCATTAATACTACATCACCCTTGACATGAACTCCTTGGTTATGCAAAACATGTATTTTTTATTAAAATAATTCACAATCATTTCTACCCAGCGTCAATCTTTTATATGGTGGTGGTTTAAATAATTAATCACAAGGGTGACCTGAGTACCTGCAGTCTGCTATAAGACCATGAAACGCAGAAGTGGAATGTAATGTCATTTCATCACATTGTCATATTTCAAATATTTGCAACAATGAAAGGAGGGAGGGGCAAGTAATAATTCATTCTTAGCCCGATCACATAATCTTATGTAACAAGAAACTTCCTGTTCACTGACCCCATAACAAACAAAAACGTAATTAACATGGTCCAATGAACACAGATGTGTACAGATGAGAGGGTTTGTATAATGTGTGGCCTGTTACCGTGCTCTCTTAAAAAGAAGAGTGAGCAGGAGCCTCACATACTTCAATAAACAGCTCTTTTTCTCTGTTTATGTTCTCACACTGCCCTGGTAGTTGTGGTGTTGATAGGGTGGGTCACATTCCATTTCTGTGTGCCAAAACAAGCGTTTATTTAGCCAGAGACAAAAGGATCTGTGGTTAAACCTTGTACACTAGAGTTTTGGTGGCCTTGAGGGTCTAGTGCATTCCACAGTGAGTGAAATGCAAAGCCAACCCCAGTATCCTTTCAAGATGTGTCTACAGTGACGTAATAAGAGATTTTTTTTCTCTCTCCCCTGCACTGTCATTATTATCTCACAAGTAGGTGAACTTCTTCTCCTCCTCTGGTCATCCCCCTTTGTCTTTTTCAGTACACTGTTGTTCCCATCCTGAGAGAATTCTCAGGCATGCACAATGCTTCCCAGGCAGGGCCACCGGTCCTGAAGGGCATAACGGTTGGAACGCGAAAGGCACATCATCACCCTGCTCTGAGCAGGAGAGCCCTTCTCTGTCTCAAAGGCGCATTTGGTGGAGTTCTTGGAGGGCTCCAGGAGTGGGGGGCTTTGGACAAGGTAAATAGATGCTCTTGGTAGGCAGAAGAGCGTCTTCGCTCTTAATTGGGGGGGAGGAGACGGGCCTTACTCCAGCACTGCAGCAAGCTGCTAGCGAGGCCTCAGGCACGTCCTTACAATGTGAGGTAATTGGGATTTCTACCTTGGTGAAAGCTGCTAATTTTCCATAGGAAGTGCGAACAAGACCTTTGTCCGGCATGTTTTCCTTTTTCCTTCCTAAGGGAGTTAGGGGAGTGGAGAATGGGGAATGGCTGGGGCAAGTACCTGAGAGGAGGAGAGCCTCTGTAATGAACCACTTCACATGGTGGTTTATGGGGGGAGAGAAGAGGAGGGGGAGAGAAAGGGCCACGGAAAAAGGAAGCCTAATTTTGTGGCCTGAGAAAGGCTGGGGGCACAAAAGGTCTTGTTTAAGGACGCTATTAAGAGTATTCTTCAGACGGGCCTCAGTCTTCAGCAGCAATGGGCCACTTAGCACAAGTGTACCAATCTCAGTCCCTAATGGAAACAAACCGATGCAATCTGTCAATGTTTACCATTATGGATTTCATGTTTCAAATCCCATATGCAAGGCCTCAATACCGTGGAGGTCTAATACATTGTGCCTCAGATAAGTTTGCCAACATGGCCACAAAATGCAATGCAAGAGATCTAAATGTCTGATCTTGTTGAATGTATTGAGCTAATTGTTAAGTTGTGATTATTGTCCCTATAGCAGGGTGGTTCACTGAAGAATTAAGCCCAAAATTGACCTCCTGCATGTTATACTCCTGCATGTTATAGAGTGGGTATAGAATAATTAGGTAGTTGGTAAAGAGATCTTTGTGTATACTATCAACAATATCCTTTAGCTTAAAATGCTATACATTTAATACAGTTAACCCTCATGGCACCTTGGGATTTTTTATGAAGAGTGCAGTGTTAGCCTCCAGCATGCTAGCCTCCAGTATGTGCAACAGTATGTGCATCTTCTGTGAAATTTTCACTAAAGGTCCTGTTAATCTCAGTTCCTCTCAGACCCAACCTTAGTACTCTGCTCAGGGGAAAGAGTGAGCGAGAGCAAGGAACCAGCATAAGATGAGGACAGACTCCCTTTCTCCACACACAGAGAGCAACAATTAAAAAAAGAGAGTTCCGTTCCCTTTTCCATTTCTCTTATTAAAATCTAGCATTGGCGAACAAAAGCCCCCTGCCTGTTGCCCTGCCTCTGGCTGCCCCCCTACAGGCCTGTGTGTGGTAGAAGGGCTTCCTAAAAGTTAGCCCCACTTCCGTTGTGCTTTTGTGCCCTGGTGGCCTGGCTCCAAAAGCCTCCAAAAGATATTGTAGTGGCTGGTGGCCTGTGGTTCCTGCCTGTATTGAGCAGGTTGTTCTTTCAAACAGAAAAAAAACCACAAGGCTCTGATTGAGCTGCTTACATTGTACAGGTCGAAACTCCAGAAACTTCAGCAGGACCAGGGTTCGTACTGAACATCAGGTAGTTCTCGACTAATGATGAGGCTATTCATTCTAAGTAAGTGAATACCTCAAAGTGAAATCCTTCGTGGACATTCAGGGACAGCAGGTTTATTCTTTTTTTCACCAGTAAAGATTATAATTTTGGCACAAGATTAATCTGTTATGGAAAAATATTAGGATCCATTGTGAGACAGTGTGGGGCTCTAATGGTGATGCACTCTATTTTCATGTTCCACTGTAATAGTTCTGTTAATACTTTGCTATTTACTGAAATTCAGATTAATTAACTCATTTTCTATTGAATACAATGTAAAGGAATGCTATATTGTTTTTAGCCTAATCTGTAGCTGCTGCATCTGTAGCACATGGTAGATTAGCGCTGACATTTTGATGCCTTTCCCTTTTTTACTTATTTAAAGAACAGGAATTCTGTTGACTCAAAATATAAAAGAAAACAATTGGCAGGTGCTAAAAACACCTTTCCATTGGTTCTTAATATGTGTTTTGGATCTAAAGATTTTCTTTTCTTTGGTAAGTACAGAGAAATTACTAGGGTAATCAGCTTGGTTACAGATGTGGCAAAACACAGGAGAATTCCCTTAACATTTTCTTAAACCTAACACACAGTCTAACCCTTAACTTCAATATTTCTAATTGTTTCACTGCATAGTTCGTTAAAAATATGAGCATTATTTGTGGATAAGCAATAGTAGTATGGATATGCAGGTAAATTGAAACACCATCAAAGAACAACAATGTTTGGATATAGCTGTTTTTAGGGCACGTGTGTAAAACATTACCATAAACAGATCCATTAAGAAAAGTCAGTGATACGACTACTTAATCTAAGTGTGGCATATGGTGACTGTACTGGCTCATAGAGAAAAATACAGACAGGGAGAAGCTGGCAGACGGTGTGACGGTTCCATTAGAGTTACTTTACTGTAAGCTGTAGAGGCTGCTGTCACCATGCTGCTGCCAAAATGACAAGCACTCCAAAGAGGACACGAAGGACAACTGAGAAAGTGTCATCTTTTCTTCTCTCGCTGCGATGTCTTGTTCGATAAAGGAGCAGCACAGGGAACAAAAGGAACAATGAAGAGAGAGAGAGAGAGAATCCACACCATATGGTAGAGAGACACCGCACTGACATCTGAATTACATTTTAGGCATGTGGAGAGAAAGAAAGGGAGAAATAACTGCGTCTCAAATGTTTATTTAACTCCGGCTTTGTCTTGTCACTCAAGCGCCCAGAGCTGCAGCTCAAATGGGCATGTATACATTGGAAGACGCACTGATAACTGACAGACTATGTGTACATATTGCAGGTTCAGGTGCCAAAGTGGTACTGCTGACATTTATATCATTTAACTTCACTGACATTTTACCCCACTGCTCCGAATGTATGCCACTATCTTTACATGCCATATCTCATCTCTCGCTTCTTTGGGGATCTGTCAAAAAGGACATTTGTAGTGTATATATATCAATAATATAAAAATTTCTGGTTGATTATTTCAGTAAACGCTCAGATAGTATCAATGCTGTAGAATTGAGCAGGACTATAAATCATAGACATCTAGTGCGTTTTAAATTTCTAAGGCAAAAGTGAGATAATCAGAGTTTCCAGATGTCTCGTTCAGTTAAATGCCTCCCAAACAGTTATCTCAAATCTGTTTCAGTATTGAGATTACAATTTAAACAGTATAAACATTTCTATCTACAACTGTCATCCTTTATAATATCACCATCCCCAAAAAACTGTGGAATTGTGACTGTACAGGAGAAGGCAAAAACATTCTTAATTTTTAATGTGAAGAGATGTTGGATTGTTTTTGTTGGCCCATTCATCAAGAAATTTTCACTGCTGCTGGGCTCAAATGGTGCAGAAAAATAATAGAAAAAATTGTTTGTTTAGAGCTGCACTATAAGATTTAATGGAAGGCATGTGCAAGACTCATAAAGTCTCACATATAGAGCCACATTTCAGTTCCTACATACATATGTAACTACATACCTTACATCAGGGGTGTCAAACTCCGGTCCTGGAGGGCTGGTGCTCACTAAACCTGGCAATTAACTGGCAGGTGTTTCTGGGCAGGGAAATCACCAAACCGTGTTGGACCACGGCCCTCCCGGACTGGAGTTTGACACCCGTGTCTTACATCCATGGTCAACAGCACTCCTCCAGCAGAGTTTATTGCCATTCTGCATGTAACATGCTACCCCCTTGAGCTCCTACCAATGCCCTCGATCCAGTCAGTCAAAGACATCTGGAGAAGTTACTTAGCTGAAGCAGGTGACCACTATTTCACACAGTAGTTTTGGAGTTCTTGAATTATCTAAAGTAAATACATTTTTCAAAAAATTGTTTTTTTGAAAAATGTATTTACTTTAGATCATTCACCTTCAAATAAACATCTTCAAATTAACTTTATGGTTCAGAGGATAGAAATGCATTCAACCCACCAATTAACTCTATCACATATTTGCCGTGCTTTTCCAGTCTGTTCAAATCACTGCAAATTAAATGGAACTACAACGAGGAATAAAACTGAATATGAAAGCAGCAAGGCTGACTGTTCTGTTTAATCTGATGACATTTCCTGCCAGTAGGGTAAGTATTAAAAATATAAATAATTGATAGATATCCTAGCAGGTGACATGCTTTGTTTCACTTTCTTTGCTTTATAAATTTCCCAGCCCCAGCGTGAAGAGGAAGAGGCCGGGCAGGGTGAGCCACTCCAGCTAAAATGGCACGTTTGGTGACACTGCATCAGTGCACAGCGGGGCCAAATTATCCATGAAATAAAACAGGGTTATAAGACAGGTATGCTGATTGTCTCCTTAAAACCCCACAGCACATACACACACACACACACATACACACAGAGTGCAAAGAAACAGAGACCCAAAGTCTGACATCTCAACCCCCACACAACCTCATTACAACCTTTCAACAAAGGTTAGCACCTGAAGGCACTCTGACTGTGCTTTGATGGCTCCGGATCTAAAAATGTCAGTCAGACGGCCCCCTCATGTCAGTACCAGCTCCATCTCTCTCTCTCTCTCTCTCTCTCTCTCTCTCTCTCTCTCTCTCTCTCTCTCTCTTTCTCTCTCAGCATGCACTTGTGCGCTTTTCTCCCGCTCCCACACTTATTTGGGAGTAATTTTATGTGCCAGCGTGGCACATAATACACTTTTAATGGACAGCTAATTCTCTGCTATTAATTTGTCAACATGATTACTGGATCTGCCGTCTCAGCGCAGGCAAAGTCTGAGCTCTTTTTAAGTACATACAAGACGTTAATGTATTTCTATTCAGGTTTACATCAAGGGACGTCAGAGATTTACATAATGCGGCCATTGAGGTCCATGACAGACTCCTTCTCTCCCAAGCTCATTTTTCCCTGACTTGATTTTTTCCTTACAAAAAAAAGGCCTTTGCGCTCTTGAGCTCACCTCAGATGAATACTGCCATTTCGCTGAGCTGGGGACGAGACCAGAGCTGTGTAGATAAAAGATGTTGTGGGGGAAAGGATAAAAGAAGACATCCTAGCCTCTTGAGTGGACTAGCATTATTATTACATTTGCTAGCAGACAATTCACCGAAGCAAACAGATGGGGAGAGAAACCTGAACTCATACTGTAGAAAAAGTATTGTTAAAATAATGTTAAAAAGTAGCTTTCTATAAGTAGAAGCTCTAAATCACTGACCTAAACTGTTGTGCTGAATGATCAATTGATCTATAGGATCACCATCATGAAGTTACTGAAGTCCATAAGAACTGAAGTTTAGCAGGGTCTGTTCTTCTCCTCTGATGCACTTTTAGTGAAAAATAAAATCATAAACCTCAAAAGTATGTTACCAATCACAAAGCAAGACAAATGCTGTCAACAACATGCAAATAAATAACAGAACAAGTGACTAACTGTTATGGGCCAAAATGGTGCTGTGAAAAAAATAAATACTTTTCTCAGAAATACTAGTATAAGTCAAACTATCATGATTTAAAAAACATTTACATGTACAGAATACATGGAACTGATTACATGGAACTGGTTAGTGGTAGCAAAGCACCGGCAGATACTGCATATTTTGTCACTGATTAGTGGAGACCCGTTTGATCTTTCTAGGACTCTTAAATATGTCTGCCTTTTTTCTCTTAGATCATGTGACTTAGTTTAAGCGTTGCTTTGTATACATTTAAGGAGATACTAATATTGCTCATTTCTGCCTGGCATCTAAGCTAAAACACTGCTATTTTGATCTGACGTTCACTTGGAACCCTGACTTAACATATCTTTTCATCAGTTGGTGTGTTAGATCTGTACTTCAGCTGAATTCTGCCAGGATGAAAAGTGTCAAAAGCAGCATTAACATTTATTCAGGTTTTCATTATCATTCAAAAACAAAATCAATATATGTCTAAAGGTTTGTAGACACCAGAGCAGCCTTAGCTTTAATGAGGTTAAGTACTGAAGCTGGATAATTAGTTCTGCATCACAAATGACACTCCATCTTGTCAATGGTACTGGATGGAGCTCCATCACTCCAGAGAATGCAGCTCCCAGGGGGCTTTATACCATTCTAGCCAGCACTTGGCATTGGGTATGGCGACCTTAGGCTTGTGTATGACTGCTTCAGAATATCCCATTCTTTTGGCAGTGCTTTTCTTTTGAAATAATGTAAGCGGTGTGTGGGAAGTTTAACACCTGCTTCAGCAGTTGGTGTGTATTAAAGTAAAGTAGTTCACTAATTAGAAGGGGTGTCTGGATACTTTTTAGCCTCCAGCTAACAGGGTTTGTATGAACCCAGCTCAAACCCATGGGTCAGGAGTCCACCTCACATGAAAGCACTTCAGAACGCTACACACAGGAGGTTGGAAACATACGCAGAACCCGGAGGTTTGTAGACAGGTCACGGCTATGTCCATCGCTCTACACCTCCGAATAACCCAACCCAGGAAACGCTGCCTCTTCTGGCAGGAAGTTAACAATGCGACAGACTGGAAGATCAAAAAAGTTCTCCTGTTCAGGTTTTGGCTGGGCCAAACACATATACACACTGGATTGTTTTTGCCGGCAGTTCGACACTTCCTCAGGCGCCATCTTTGATGTACAGAAAAAATGGGGTTGATAGATGGGTCAAAAAGAAGCAGAGCTATCCTCCTTTTCCATCACTTTGCTTTGATGTGTGACTGTAAGTGGCTTTAAGACCATTGTTTTTTTCATGTTTCAATGAAAAAATTTTGCATAAGCTATTAGGTAAGTCTTCCTTTAGAATAAAAACAAGTAAGAAGTAAACAATTTTAAAAATAATTCACTATCATTTGTGAAGCTGTATAAAATGCTGCTCAAAAATATGTTTGAATACAATGTAGTTAACAGTTGATGATCTATAAATAAAGCTACTTGGTTATAATCTGAATAATGGCATAAAAACTATCATACCTTACTAATTCTGGATTGTACCATTTAGAACGCATGCCGTCACTGTCAGAAAAAAACTCATATCCCCAAACGATTACCTTTACAGTAGAATGAAAAAAAGATGTTACATCATCTTTCAGCATAAGTTGATGTAACATGATCATTTGTATTAGTCCATTCAGCCCTTTACAAGTTTCACACAATGTAAAGGGCAGCTGCCGTGTTCAAATGATGTAGAAAAATACTGAAAAAATGTATTTATCTTAAGATTTATCTATATGCCTATAATAATGTAAAACATAAAATAATTTCTAGAAAATATGAACAGACTCAGACTGTTTTTTTTCCTACACTTGAACTTTTTTGTTTGCTGGTTTTGTTCTAACCCGATTAACCCCTAAGACTGAATGGGCTTGCAGGTGGACCACCCTCATCTATATAACTTTAGATTAATTACTGAATAAAAAGTCTGCAATTTTAGAAGTTAACATCATAAGGCATCATATAAGCTAAATTTATTGGGCTTAATATTTAAAGTGCACATTATAATTCATAGGGTCAGGTACAGCAACCTCACTAATCAGGTTTTCAAATACTCCCCTAGCTCAGATTTTTGAATGATTATTTGAAATGGGCTGTAGGTAGGTATTGGAGATTGGTATTATTACTATGAAGGTTCAAGCATTCACATCTAAACACTGTTGCCCCTGGATGTCAAATACCTATAATTTTGAGATGTATACAAAAGTCTGAACACCCTTGGTCATATTATTTTCTAAATGAAATAAGTAGAAATAGTAAACATTTAAACATTTTATGGTACATTTGAATGCACTATTTCTGCTTATTTGCTGAACTATTAACTATTCACTATTATTTTATAAAAAAAAATAATAATTTGTTCCCCCAAAATGTTGACTTCAGCAAATAAACCACATTGTATATTACAGCAGATGTGTATTGAAATGTGTAGAAGTGTGTTATCTGTAGATTGTGTACTTAATTTTAACTGAAATTAGTAAACATGTCATTTGACCAGGGAAGTCCTAACTTGACTGTATGTATTGCTTTAACATTGATTTTTACTTTAAACATTGCTGAAAGTAAACATCAACTAGAGAAACTTTGTTATGAAATTTGGAGACTACGAATGAAACACAGAATTATACATTCATACCTGGTGGTCTGCAAGAGCATTATTATCTGCACTTCTGGCTGGCTAGTGTACTCTTGGTTAATGTCTCTACTAAGGGCCAGACAGTAATGTTTATAAACCAGGAGGAAACCGTTCGTGTACCGCTCTCCTTTCCAGTGTTTTTTTGGTGTTAAGCTGAGGTTTATGACATTCTACTGAACGTGACTACTTAGGAATGAGCAATAATGCTATGACAAGCTAAAGCTTCAGGTTCTCTTATGTTGACAGTGAGTCGACGCTATCAATTAGAGAAACTGTGGGACCCTAATTAACAGCATCAAACGGTTAATTAATATGAGCAGTGTGAGTTAATCTGCCACACAGCCTGGCTGCATTCCGTATAGCATGGAACGCAATTTCTATAATCCAGGCCGAGGCACAAAGCACAGCATAATCTACACAGGGAAAGAACCACAAGCAGGAATTTGCATGTCAGGCATAAGGCTTAGACCCAGAGCAGCACTGCAGGCTACTGGTTACCTGTAGGCAGCAGCTAAAACACACTGTGTGTGCATCTGAGAGTGACAGAAGGTAACGGTAAGATTTGATGGCAGTGCACATCGCTGCCTCGTTGACCTTCAGAAAAAGGAACTGACCCTCTTAGTGCTTGGCAGGCCACTTGTGACAGGAAGAGCCTTGTTGACCAATCGCAGAGCCTAAAAAGGATGAGAGCCTTGGGGGCATTCACATGGTCCCCTTGGCGACCGAAAGAAGCCAAGAGGGCTTGACGCCACTAGTTCCTGTGAAATAGCCTGCGCACCTAGGAAGCACATGCACATATACTGTTTAATCGTAGTTACACTGCAATGAAATAAAATGACTAATTTCTAAACTGTTCGAACAATACACATGAAGCAGCCAGAGTGGACTAGTTTCACCTCCCTGTAATCACTGGGGCTGAATACAGAATCTAACAGGAAGTAATCAATAAAAAAACACTTTGAGAGTTCTACTGCCTCTTGAGTTGCCTGGCTCTTTTACAAAAAGCTTAACGTCAGATGCAGGTGAACTATAGAGCCAGTCAGTGTGATGAAGTGGTAGCTCTGTGAGAGCACTCCTTCAGCAAAGCACATTCAAGACACTTGGCCCAAAGAAGCTTACTGCTTGGGTTTGAAAGACATTTAGTTCGACGGCAGCCATAAAAATAAGGTTCTTGGCTTGGGAGAAACGGCTAATCGGTATAAAACATTCACTCCATGTGGAAGTCCTTTAAATGTTAAAAAGGGTCTTCGCACTGAGCCATCTCATTTACCAAAAGCCTTTTTCCATCCATTGAAGAGTTCTGGCATTTCTCCAGTTTATTTGTGTATGGGTGCACCACAGCAACATTGTCAAGTTGTGCTAAAATCTTCTAAGAATGAACTTCAACAAAAATGCTGCACTTCATCAGGACCTGCCATACGATGCTAAAAACGGTTTTATGTACCTTCCTGAAGATACAGCCTTCAAAATGGCTTTCCAGATATGACAGTATTGACAAACAGGCCAAAGACAGTCTATTCATCCTCCTCGCTGTGGTTCTGTCAGCCGAGGACATGCAGGAGTAAAGGTAATTCACGTTCCTCAGGGCTGCTAGCACGAGTGAAGCACTTCCTGCCCTGCTTGCCAACACTCAAGGATGCTTTCAGCTCCTCTCTGCTCTGCTCGATGAAGGGAAACCTTTTAAAAAGAAAGTAAGAAATTTGAAGACAGAGACATTAAAATCTACTTCCTCAATTTAGGAGTTCACCAAAAGCAATAAAAAAAATCACACTGGAGAGGAAGAACGTGAGCTTTTATTGCTTTTCACATCAAGGACAAGTGGTGTGTGTGTGTGGGGGGGGGGGGGGGGGGGGGGCTTGCAAAGCCAAACCCCTTTGGACC
>JBBIGA010000146.1:10900482-10910675 GCA_037576975.1 Alestes dentex
CACACACACACACACACACACACACACACACACACACACACACACACACACACACACACACACACACACACGCCACATAATAGTGCACACCAGTTCATGCCTATGCAGACAGGCAGTGTGTACATATAAACAAATAAGATAAAGCTTTTAGAACACTTTGCATCTTTGCAAACCCTATTTGGACGTTAAAAATGGTTGCAATCATTTGCTAAAGAGATGCAGAGGCCCTTTAGTGCCATAACAACATGAAAGGAGTTGTTGCTGCTCTTTTAAGCCTCCTCCCAAAATGCATAAAACTATGGGAGGATTATTGTAATAAAATACCTTTACTGATTTACCAAAGCTGACAGTGGAAACATCTGTGAACACCTGCAGTGTCACATTATTCATAACTTGTCGAAGGAAATGAAGGAAACCTCAAACAAGTTTAAACCTGTTTACTAATAGTTTTTCTCCATAAATAAAGATTTCACGGTTTTCTTTTCTAAACAGTGGTTAAAAGCATGTGTTGAAATGATCGTTATTTCTTTACTTTTTTGCATTTATTTTACTCTGTGGTTTGTATTTCAGCAGTGTCACAGTCTGTAGCTTGTTTCAAGTATTACATGGTTCCCAAATGCACTTAAACATAACAAGTATTTACATATGAATGCTATTTTCCTCAAGATAATTTAAGTCACTGTAACCCGAACTTAGGTGTTTGACAGGTGGTGTATCCCTGTATTCAATCACTCACATGGCTTTATCTGTTGTTATTGTACACAAGCTAAGAACTGGCCAGGCTTCCTCTTCAGTTCGCTGTGTGTTTCAATTATGGTGGAGGTCGTTTCACTGCATGTGAACCCAGAGATGCAAATGCCCATTCTTTATCCTCTCCCTCTCTCTGATCTCTGTATCAGAACGCTGCTCGCAGTGACATGGCTGTCTTTCATCCAGGGTCGGTCCTCCTTCCCTGGGTGAGTGTTGGGATCACCACCCTATCGTGTCGTGCCCCCCCTCCAGCCCTGTGAAGTCGCCATTTTAATTCCCCTTGCGCTCCTATCTGATAGCCTCAAATTAAAGTCCAGCTTCTACCCTCTTAGTTCACACAGCAGCTTGCAGCTGTGCTACTGAAGTGTCCTCTCATTGTCCAGCATTCTTCTGTCAATCGCTCATTTTGAGACGGTTTGACTTTTTTTTTTTTCTAGTTTTGTTTGGGTGCAATGAAGATGAGTAAGATTCAGATTGCTCTTTGAGGGCCAGTGAGTGATAGGCCTGTGTGGCCTGTGGTTTCTGCTGTTTGTTGCTTCTTTGAGGCAAGGAACAATGCGTTCTATGAGACAGACACTGCACACAGACAGCAGAAGTTCACATGAAAGACATAAAGGAATCAGGCTTGCCATTTCTGTACGGCAGTACAGGTGATACCGGATATAAAGAG
Organism: Alestes dentex; assembly: GCA_037576975.1. Taxonomy (NCBI): domain Eukaryota; kingdom Metazoa; phylum Chordata; class Actinopteri; order Characiformes; family Alestidae; genus Alestes; species Alestes dentex. The sequence continues at coordinate 10,901,903 of JBBIGA010000146.1, forward strand.
ATCTAGAACTTTGAACGAATGCAATATAGTGGCTGTCGCCTTTATTGTTGTCTCTAATAAGCCAAGGATGAGAGCTGTGATAGCAGTGGCTGTGTTAGAAAAATCAGGGCATTGTGTGGAAGTGCTGGGTCTGGTAATGAATAGTTATGGTGACAGAAAAAAAAACCTTTTGCATTTTTCCCAATTTTGTCCCTATTTTCATGTTCAGGTCCATCTGCTGGCTAGCACTCTCACAAACACACAATACTACTAATGCTGAAGGGTAGCTCATGCTTCATCCAAGTCACATGAATGACTACATCTCTGAATTGACACTAATGCAACATCACTGGACATGTCAACACGCTTGGAGGAAAACATTAACTTCTAATTCTGTTAGCTAACGAACTGACTAGCATTAGACTGTGCACCACACACCCAGAGAGAATGCTCTCTTGGACTCCTGAGGCATTGCTGACAATGTCCCAAGAGGCTGAAAAAATACAATAAAATCCCTCAGTGTCGCTTGGGCTGCCCTTGATCGGTCACTGGTGGGTGTTTTGAGCCAAGAGCAGGTAGGAAGCAATATCAAAACAGGCACTTATAGCAAGCTTGGTTCCTGCCTGCCTACTCTTTTATAAGTGAAATCTCTTTGCTAAAAGAGTCATTGTCGTGGTCATTATTATAAAATCTGAGCTACAATGGCTTTCCTCCATAGGAAAATCTTCAATGGAATTCAAGGTCATTGCAGCATGGTCCAAGAGACAAGAGAAGTAATTCCTAATAGCCTATTATCACACAGCTCATTTTCAAAAAGTTGAGGAGAGATGAATGGTGTTGCTCTGACTGCTACCATTCTGTCACATCCGCTGCTGGCTCTCATTCAAATGAATGTCCTCTCTCTTTTAGCTTTTGTTGCCAGGTGTGCGCAAGCAGGGAAGAGTTGCACAGGTAAGTCAGCTAATTAGTGCTCTCCTATGAGCATGCTGATACATTTCACAATGTTGCATGTCTGGCGTTTCAGAAAAATGCATGGTAGCGTCATATGACATACAGTGGATTTCGGGTGATTATGAATAGCGAAACCATGAAAAACATTAATATTCTTTGACTGCAAGCCTGTAAAAAATAGACCTTGTGTAGTTTGGTTCTGGAGAGGTTCTGCTTGTACTTGGAGTTACCGTGTGAAAATTTGGCCATAGTGTGAAAACTGTTTCCTAATTACAGGAATGCCGCTGAAATGTGTGAATGTGGTATTTTCTAACATTGCCCCTCACTAATTCGCATGCACTAACCCACACCATCAAACAGCTACATTCTGTACCACATGAACAAAAGTCTGGTGAGCCCTGGTCAAAACTCATCAAGAGATTATAATTCCTCTCCAGCTGTGCAATCATCATCGAAAGGTGTTGGACATAATTTGGATGGATTAGGAGATTAGCAGACTATTGTAGCCGCTTTTTGTGGGCTTACTGACAGGCCTTGTCTGATCTAACCCCACTGATGAAATGCTTTGTCTCTACTGAGTGTCAGCCATTGTTCCGCCCTTGGCCAAGTCGTTTGAGGGGAAAAGCTAGCAGGGGGAGGCTTTCACATTTGCACAGCAAATTTTCTGATTTACTCAGTGTTGTATTATTTCATTAATTTGTCTCAGCTAATGCATGGGGATTTAACCCCCCGTCAGAGCAAGAGAATCATTCTGTCAGGAGAATGGTGGGTAGAGGGTTTTTTTTCCTCTCCTTCTTTTTTTTCATTAATGGGCACATGCTCACGCTCACACTGCGATGTATTAATGGTATAATACTTGCAGTTGTATAGAACACCTGTTCTGCACCCCACATTTGCCCACAATTAAGCACCTTCACTACATCACATAGGTAGGATTTGCTATGACTGGGCCTCGACAAATGCTCGTACAGTAAAGTGTGATTGGACATTGTAAATATTTTTCAGCTGTGTATCACCACATTATCAGTGATAGGAAAGTGTTGCATTCCACTTACCCCTATATAGACAAGCCCGTGAAACCTTAATAAAGAGCTGAAAGTGGGTTGATAGACATTTCCAGGATATATCTGGGTGACTAAGTGTTAATAGCCTTGAAGCTCCAGTTCTAATCTAAAGAAGTAAACTTTGGCCAGAAAACAGATATTGGCTAACCCACTGGAAAACTAAGTAAATTAGAGTATAATTTTGCCAAACAATTTCTTGTGTATTGCTAACATATTTTACCTTCGTTAGAATGAAGCACAAAAAAAGATTACAATTTTTTGTGTATTACAGATGCAGGGTGAATGCAGTGTTGGAAGTCTTGCCCAAGGACTCGTATTATTACAGTAGGGTGTGTCAGCCAGCGTAGGAATCAAACTCCACTCTCCTGCTTGGAAGGCAGCAATGTTACCCAATACACTAAGCAACCACCAAAATTTCTCACAACATGGATTCGAACCTGCACTCTTCTGATTCTCTTCATTCTGTGCCCTGCAGTCTACCAGGTAGAATATATGTCATTAAACACATATTTTACCCCAAAAAAGAAAACGAAATAACGATATAAGGGAATAAATAGAGAGAGAGGGAAACAAATATCTGAGATATTCAGTGTGGCAAAAAGTAACGGGGTTCATCCGTTTTACAAGATAAAGTTCTGGTGTTTTCTTGATTGCTCTGTCCAAGCACATCAAGTACCTCTGACTGCTCTTTTTCAGCACACCTAGTGCTGCCAGTTACACCTCAAACGGACTTACATTTCCGCCCTTTCCATCTGACAGACCATACACACTCTTGATGACCAAAACAAGCCACTTCATGAACAGTCACTTACCCTCAGCCTCCACAGAACACATTTCCTACTCTCAGTACCACCCTGAGATCCACAAGGACATCTTGTGACAGGAAATTTTAACTCTGGAATTGAGCAAGGTGTATCTGATTGCATGCGATCACCCCCATGTCTGTCAACAGAAAGTCCTGCCTATGCATCTGCCCAGATAGTCTGTCCCTCAAACAATTCCTGTAGTGTGCAGCGTGTTTGCTTTTCTAGCCTGCCAATAAAATGAATAAGAATACAGTCATAGGAACACCCCTTCTCAGAAACTGTTTTTCTTGATTTTTTTATATGTGAAAAGAACACATCCTTGACAGAGAACAAACTTAAATATGACATTTGTTCTTTTATTTAACTCCTTGGGAAACTAAATGTACTTAAAAATTACATACAAATGTGACCATGCTGACACGTTTGAATATGGCTGCATACCTTACATTTCAGTTGCCTTTTACCCGTAGTCTAATCAATAATATGTGCTCGATATCAAGACATTGTGCTTCTCTCATATATTGTGATATTGCTGGAAATTAAGACAATCCTGATAACATAGTAATGAATACATGAATCTGAATACGAATGATATTACTCTGCCTGGAATGTGATCATACCCGTCACCTGCATGGAAGTGGGTTACCTGTTTGAATCCCAGGACTGACTTAGTATTTTGGATGGAACCATGGTTCCTAGATACGAGCAGCCTGCCACGGTCCCCTTGGGTGAGGCAATCAACCCCTTTTGTTCCAGTGTGGCCACAACACAGCGTTTGGTATAAAGACATGATTTCCCATTATAAAAGGGACTAATAAAGTATAATTCAATTTACTACACTGCTGCTGTCTTCTATATTTGCGCAATTCAACTCAAATACTAGTCAATACTTTCATTACTATGTTACACTTCTACACCTCTTATGTTATTATGCTCTTCATCAAAAGAAACTTTCGCTATTCATAATCACCCTAAATCCACCTTATGTCATATGACGCTTCCACGCATTTTTCTGAAACGCCAACTTATGTGGTGTACCTAAAGCCTTCCCAATTTGCATCCATTCTCTTTTCTTGACCTTTTTTTGTTTATTTTATTGTTATGTTTCACTTTTTCCCATTCACACCCAGACAAACTAAAAATCCAAATACTACCAGCATTACTGTATGGCACTAGGTTTGAACAATCTAAAAAAAATAATTAGTGGTGTTGAATTAACGTGTGAATTCTGATCAATTAATTACAGACAAAATTACGCATTTAAAAATGAACGGTGATTAATCGCGTGCTGTGGTGACTCTTTAATCCGGTCCGGTTCTGGCCATAGTGCTCTGTAAAATAAAGGAGGAGACGAGAATGTGCTGCTTTACCCAGTGAATGGAAAGTTTATGTTTAAAAACAGACAGACGGAAGAGTTGATGGGAGTATCGTTCTCTGCAACTGAGGAATTTATCAGAGTACATGCAGAGTACATTTCAAAATCAGAGTACATGCTCACCTCAAAGGAAAGCATCTAGGAGATAACCCAGCAGTCCGAGCCAGCACGGCCCGATCCCAGGGCCAGGCACACTGGACCAGGCACTCAGGGCCAAACTGAGCACGTCTGCCTGTGATCCACTAACTAACTCCCTGACAAAACCGTCTCCTCTGTCATGTTTATTTTGAGGTGCCTTGCACGGATGGGCGCCAAAACCATCATATTAAGGGGTGACACTTTTGAAAATCGTTTGTTTCGTCCCCCTAATTATTTCCCCAGCGATTTGTATGAGTGAAATACCCGAGACGCCGAGTGCAGTGCACGCAAGGTACCGCCCCAGGAAAACACTACGCTACAGCTTTGACCCCCTCCCAACCACTATCCATGCCCCACCAACACTGGGATCCCCACACATAAAAAATGCTTAATTACTCACATTAAACTTTTAAATACTTTTATAGCAAAAAAATGTTTGCGATTAATTTAGATTTATTAATCAGAGAGCTTGTAATTGCTTAGATTAATGTTTTAAATTGCCTGCCATTCCTAATAATGATAATTAAAGATATGTAAAACACTTCCACAACAAATTAAGAAAATTCTTTCACAGGCATTTTATTTCAAACATATCCCATACCTGCACCGCACTAATGCCAAATAAACACCTAACCATACACTATTTTAAATGAAAGATGCAGTTCATCTGTGTTCTTGAAGTAGTGGCGATGTCCAACACAATGCTCAGGAAAAACACATTGTGTAGCACAATAGCACAACTTTTCAGGATAACCAAAAATATTGTCATACTGCCCACCTATATGTACCAATAAAGAATCTTGAATCTATCTTCACTTAAAAGTTATGCCCTTCATGGCTAATTACTGTACCACTTCATTAAATGGACCAGATTTTCTTAATGTAGACCCCCCATTGTGAGGCACCCTCCTTATGGAGCCTTAAAAAGCCCTTCTCTAATGCTCTCCTCTTACCCCTTCTCCAGATCACGGGGGTGGTCTGGTAGCCCAGTGGTTCGGCGGCCTGGTGGCCCAGGTGTCGCAGGCAGTGAGGGGGAGCACCTGGCAGCTAATGTGGGGTTTAGAGAGGCTGGCTGGGATAATGGAGAGCAGAACGACTCTGCGCTCTGGACAAATATTAACCCCCTGCTGGGCAACTTCTGTCTCAACACACCCAACAGCAGGCAGCTAAGCACTGACTCAGGTGTAAGAATGAAGGCTGAAGTGTGTGTGTGTGTGTGTGTGTGCGTGTGTGCGCGTGTGTGTGTGTGTGTGTGTGTGTGTGTGTGTGTAATATAAATTGAGATTCCACCCAGACGCAGGTCTCTAAATCCCCAACTGACCCTCTCTTAGACACGCCAATTCACTCTCCGCCACGGGGGAAATCGTACTTCAACTCGATGGGGCTAAATTAAAAGGATACACAATAGTTAAGACACTGCTGATCCCCTGTCAACACACAGGGTTCCCTTAAGAGAACAAACAAATACATTTGTGGTCATTCTGGTCTTGCTTAGTTGACTGTGCCTCGGACACAAAGAGGCCAGCTGGTGTGGGCTGCGACAGTGGGCAGGTGCCTAACACTCCCTCACACACGTCGGCGGGGGAACTGGGGACTGGGAGGGAAGCTTTTCAGCTAATGACACACCTTGCGGAGGACACAAAAAAAAGTCTGGCACCATCCTAAATCTCAACTTGTTAATCCCCTGCTAAGATGACTAAGCTTTCCCTAAAACCTTCTATACTTCCAGTTTCAATATCTTAATAAGGAAAATAACCTACCTCTAAATTTTATTATTCTACCTCTAAACCTCTATTATTCTTTATGAAGCATCTTAGAAGCATGTTATAAAGTAAAATAATTCCCAAAGGAAATGTATTGTTTTTATTCAGGTATACCACTATTTTACCATAATCAGCACAGCATATAAAAAAAAAATCAGAAGACATTAGGTTCATTGGTCATTTTGAATAGTAAATAAAATATCTAACTGTGTGGTAGGCAAGGCAAGTTTTGGTTTCTCTCAAAACCATTGTAGGGAAATCTGATTCCATTTGAGAGTCTCAGCAGTGAACCATTTCACATCAAACAACTCTGAATTACTGATTACATGTCAACAACTGAGCTATGTAGAAATCTTACAAATGTCAGTGAATTTTTCATTTTATTCTTTCAGAGACTCAAATAGCAAAATTAGTCAGAATATACATTCCTATTTTAAGTAATCAAATTCAGTTAAAACCGTTGTGCAACACACATGCAGGTCTTTTGTGTTCCACTTCTGTTATTGTGAATGTCGATGTTTGTGGTAATAATAGACTGAGAACAGGACAAAATTCATTTTGAAACTAGACCACACCATATCAATAAAAAAATGTTATAGTTTGTTGCAGTGACATTTTATGGCAGATTTGTTTGAAATTGCATCTATAGGTCATAAATTAGCCTACGTTGCTTCATTAATATTGGTCATTCACAAAGGCATGTCTTAAACAGCTGAATTCTGATTCACTATTTGCAGCCATTTTATCAAGTGAACCGAACAGAACTGTAGGACATGTGAGCAGCTTTAGCACTTAAGCTGTTCTTGAGACCTTGAACTGCACAAACAGTTTTCGAGTTATTACCCAAAACATGTTTTGTGCCTACTTTACTTCAGAGGTCGCTAGCACAAATGTACTCACCCATGTACTACGTGTCAGCCATGTGGGGCTAAAATCAGGCTTCAAGTTTCATGTGGACTGAAGTAATATAAGTACATCATAAAATACACTGTCAATAATAACGGTGTGGAAAAGAAACACTATGACTTTGATTAGTAATTTGTACCCTGGACATTCTAAGAAAAAAATTCTTCATTAGTACTTTTACATCATTCTTTCAACTTTAGAAAGGATCTTCACACTCACAAACCAGTGAAATCTCTAATTCGCTCACTGTCTCTGAAGTTCTCTGCACTTCATCAGAACACCTTTGGAGTTAGCAGAGGCTTTGCACAAATAAAGAGCATGTGTATGTATTGTCTGTTGGAATACACACATTTACAAAGCGCTCTCCCACAGCCTCTGTGGGAGGCAAGGGTGAGTGTGTGAGCTGTGTTTGCCAATGAGCCCTTGAGAGTATGTGTGTGTGCGTGTGCATTTGTGTCAGTATTTTTTATGATGATGTGTAGGTTGGCCACAATTGAAAAATGCCACTGATTCCACCCACTTGAAAGCAAACAGCAGGTCCACTAGTGTTTGTTTCTAACACAGTATGGTGCGGGGAGAGAGACAGAGAGACCTAGAGATAGAGAGAGCGAGAGCGAGAGAGAGAGTGCGTAGTGTGTGTACATCAGGTACTATACACCGGGACATAAACGAATAAGCACTTGTACTGTTTAAGGCACTAATGGCCATGGTTTTTTTGAGCTCGTCAGGCCTTGTTCTACATGCTAATTGACTTTTGCCACCTCATATTTAGATCACGCTCTCTGAACGAGGCCCATTAGGGGCCAAACGCAAACAATAACGCTGGGGGTGTTGTGTGGGATGCGTATTTTCTTTTCTTTGTCCTTTTCTGCACACTTTAGCTTGGCTGCTGGTTAACAATGGCAAAGTGTGCATAACGAAAGAGCCAATCAGGATGGAACGTTTCTGTGTCTGCAACACTGTGTAACCAAGGTGTACTCTTTTCCAGGGCTTAGAATAGGACATAATTAAAAACAATCAAGCAAATCCAATATTTGAAAACTCCAAACTCACTGAAACGCATTAAGAAGTTTGGAAGCAAGAGACTGAAGCAAAAGATAACCTAATTCAAATGCATCTTCATTTGTTGTCGGCAACTTGTGAAAAAAATATGTAATTAACTGGTAGTTGTTTTTGTTTAATCATAACAGATGTATCTCCAAGTGTAAGGAAAGACCTTATTCGGGACGGCCTGAGAAGGGTATACAGAAGTTTCACAGCTTAGTGAGCAACACTACTCATTAACATCTTACCTTCAAAAGCATAAAATCAAAATCAGTCATACAAACTCTCAATCACTGCTGTTTTAGACACAATGTCTTGACATTAGGTGCGAAGGACTCTGCGTGACTAAAGGTTTCAGAGGGTACACCAGTTGAAACAGTACGGTTCTCAAGGATGTAACAGCCACAGAATGCAGCTCTGAGGGACAGATAATGTTTCTGCTTAAACAGTTAGGAATGATTATGCTTTTGGGTTTGCTGTGATATAAGCAAAATACTGTTTGTTTACAGTTCCATTTCAGTACACAGCCCTGCATCTGAGCAGCTGAAAGAGGAAGGCAACAGGCAGTGCTCTGGGGAAACGAGACAGACAGAGAGCGAGACAGAGAGAGAGAGAGAGAGAGAGAGAGAGAGAGAGAGACAGAGAGAGAGAGACACACACAGAGAGAGAGAGAGAGAGAGAGAGAGACACAGAGAGAGAGAGAGAGAGACACAGAGAGAGAGAGAGAGAGACACAGAGAGAGAGAGA
>JBBIGA010000146.1:10932216-10942395 GCA_037576975.1 Alestes dentex
ACACACACACACACACATATACATACATATATTCATACATATACATATATACATATACATATATATATATATATATATACACATATATATATATATATATATACACACACACACACACACACGCACTTTTAAAAAGCTCAGTGGGAAGGCATGGCATCATCTGGCCACTGGGCCAGTGCCACATCAATCCCTCATAATTCTCACAGGGCCAGAGGGATGGTGAGAGGATGGAGAAAGCACTGGTAACGCCCCCTTCCCCTCCTCACTCAACCTCTTCCCATCTCCATCTGAGGAAAAAAAAAAAAAAAAAAAAACATCCCTTCACGTCATCTGCTCTGTGATTGGGTCATTTCCACTCAATGCATTTTGTGAAGCATGAACTCCTGGGCTGGGGCTAACAAATGACTTCTCCTTATTGCAGCAGATTAGTTCTCATCACGGCTCTGGCAAGACAATGAGACAGGAACCAAACTGGCGGAAAAGTGGAGGGCCGCTCATGGCTGCCTGTTCTAAGGGTGATGGCACAGACAGGCAGAGTTGCTGTGGTCGGACTGAATTGCCCAGGGCCATTTATACCATCTGCATTCGAGAGAGACGGCCAGTCGTCTGTACAAAATTACAACAACTGTAACAAAGCACCGGCGCCAATGAACATATAGAAAAAAATTAACAAAAAATATAATCTGGAGTTATTACATACTCTTCTGATCATTAGCATACAGTAGATGGGATCTCGTCTGCTGTTTGTCTCAGGAAAACAGTTTTGGGGTATTATTAAATGCAAGCATGGAGGGACTTCTTAAAACCACAATCATATTTTTATGATGTGGTGTGGTCACGCAGGTTAGCTGCCACCAGTTTTGATGGAGCTCACCACTATAGCTGGACAGCTACAGTCAACACTAAAAGGTTGTCAGTGCTCTTAAATTTTTTTGGTCCTCTTATGACTCAGGAGTCCATCAGGCTGCCATGTGTCACATTCTTCAAGCCATGTGAGGATGCATGGAAGTGGTGCATAAAGAGGTGACTGAGAGGGGTGAAAAGGTTTAAATGAACGAGGGAGATCTGGAAGAAAGAAAAGAGAAAAGGGGCAAAAGAAAGTGACAGAAGGAAGAGTTTTGAACAAAAAAAAAAACAAAAGAATGAGGGCCTTCATCCTGTCCTGAAAAGCCAGTGAAGTGAAGCAACTTGTGGTCTATGTGAAAAAGTGCAGACAAAGGGCCTAGCCTGGCAATCAGGCCTTCTCTCCACAACCACCACCACTGCTGCCCCCCCCTACAACCCCCCCCCCCCCACACACACACACACACACAGTCACACACTCACCCCAATAACCCAGCAGACTGAGCTGGAAGCTTCTTAATCTTTCTGTTCTTGCTAGCAAGGGGATCCGGAGGTGTCATATTCCTCCCAAACATTCCTGCTCCTTTCGTTCCAAATGGCCGGCATTTTGTCGCCAGATCAGGGCCCCCCTAATGAACCTGGGTGGAGTAGGGTAGCGGTGGTGCTGATGTGTGGGGGGAAATGCAGGGGGGATCTTCAGAACTCAATGACTGGACGTAATTACTTCTCTCCTTTTCTTCGCTTCCCTTTCTCTGAGCCAGTGCTCTCCAGGAGCCGAGCAGGCCCCCGGCTTTCGGGCTGGCTGGCCAAACACAAAGGAGGGGAGGGGGGGGGCTCCCGGGACCCCTCGGATCAGCTGTCCCAGAGACACGGTGCCAGTCAGCACTGGGCCGACCAGCTATGACCTTACAGCGCCACCGAAAATAGCTTCTAGGTTCAGAGAAAGTGAAGGCGGAGAAACCAAAAGTACGAAACTAAAGGACAAATGATGAATGAAGATGCTGTAGAGTGCGAAAGTGGTGTTAAATCTTAAATCATCATTCACACTCACATGGCAAACTCTACCGCTTCTTTTATAAGCTGTAAAGAGACAAGACAAGTTTTTGTGGATGTCTACCCACAGTCAAACCTCTGAATAAATGGTGACATTCACGTAAACAAGACATCATTGTGTCTTATCGTATTCCTGAAGGATGGGATGGGCTTTGGAGAGGGGTGGATGTCAGTAGTCAGTAACATAACAGATGTAGACCTAACACAATTACACAACAGGCCAAAAGGGTCCACCCTTGTTTTTTTTTTTTAAATATGCTGGGGTTTTTTTCAAAATTTTATTATAACGTTAGAAATACTTTTTAAAAAATGATCTGACTGGTTTTCAGTATTTTACAGTCTCTAGTAACACATAATTTAGCCACAAAGGCTCAAACTACTGGTTTTGAAGAAGACATATCAGGTCTGTCTTTACTGCACTGACATTCACTTTGGGTATTACTCACTTTTTCAACATCACATTCCTTCTGGTTTATGTATCATTGGAGAAAAGTTCATTCTTTAACAGGGTATTGACCCCAAACACTCTTCAAAACTGCGCCAAAATTATATTCAGTCCAAAAAAAGCCAAATGTTTTGAGAAGTCTGTCTTGGCCTCCCCGGTCTCCAGATCTTTCTCCCACCGAGCTGCATGGGACAAGTCAGATCAAAACGAGAATCCAGCAAATGAGACAGATCTGTCTGCTGCTTAAAAAGGTGCTGGAAAGGTTTGGACGCAAATTATTTCCAAAACGTACTGGAAAGGCAAGGGGTGGTTATATTGACAAAACTCTTTTTTTTTTCTTGTAATAAAATTTTAAAAGAGCCGCATATCATTTCCTTTTTTTTTTTTTTTAATCAGAGGGTGAGCCCAAACCTGCGGCTTGTAGTATACTATACATATATAATTAACTCTACTCTGATTGGCCTCTCTGTATTGTGCTGTATTCAAAAATCAGTTTAGCCAGAAACATCCCTTATAACCTCATGACAAATGGGTGGAGCTAAGCTGATGTAGGTTGTATAAGTAGACACAAGTGAATTTGTTGGTTGTCAAAAAAATAATCCTGCTCAGTTTTCAAAAATGGACTGCATGAACTAAGGAGTAAAAATTTTAACAATGGCTATGTAGTACATTGGCAAAAATGTAATAGAAATTATTCACTAAATTAAATAAATTGTCAATAAAATAAATACGCTGTAAATAAATTGTAAGCAGCCATAAAAATACATGATATGTACAACACATTTTAAATTAATAAGAGATGGAAAAGAATGGGAGAGGGGTAAAAATCAGCAAAATAAAAAACAAAACATCACAATCATTCCTAGGTATATCCGAACACACCTGACTGAGGTAATGATTTGTGCAGGGAAGTAAAATCTTGCAGAATTTCTGTTCATATACTAATTCAGTTCAGTGGCGATTATAATTTTTTTTTTTCTGTGGGGTTTATCCTGTTCTTAACTGATTGTTACCAATTTTCTCACATGCTGTAAACAGAGCACTCCCACCTTAACACCTCACAAGGCTACACAGCACCACAAACCACCAGCAGACTAATTAGTCTGCACAAAAACACAGATTGGCCACTAAGGTGTGTGCACACACATTCGCACCCCGAAAGAAGCATTCACAGAAACACACACAGAACAGTTGGCAGACGACCATCCACCCCCAATCCCCTTAAAACAAACTCCCACACACACACACACACACACACACACACACACACACACACACACACACACACACACACACACACACACACACACCCTTCACGTGGTGTCAGGTTTTTGGAGTGCTGCCCAAACTCTGAGTGGGAGGTGGCCATTTACAAGCCTCATTCTCCACCAAGACGCTAATCAGATAAATGATCTATTTGTTTTAAAACATCATCAAGTACATTAAGGCTGCAGGAAAGCTCGCATGGTTGCTAGGCAAACAGGGGCTCGGCTACAGGGGGGCTGAGCCGAGGCAGGGGGGTCGGTGAGCGGAAGCTTTGGGGGGAGTCCGCCAGCCCACCAATGGGACAACAAAGAGATGCACTCTGATGGATGCAGAGCAACGAGAGACAAATTAGCTACAGAGCGTTAATCACTTATCCCTCTAATGGCACAGAAACACAGTCTCTCTCTCTCTCTCTCTCTCACACACACACACACACACACACGAACACACACACACATCAGGGCGCAAACAGTTGCCCTCTAAAACCATTGTAGGACATCAACAACAACTTCCTTGTCAGTACGGTAAACTAATTTTCAATTAGTGAGCTTTCACTCTGACTTTGCAACTTATATAACTCTTCAACTGTTTCTGCCCTCAATAAATGCAGTTGTTCTATGGAATGCCAAAGCATGAAACACTGTAATAATGCAAAACAGCCAAAACTCATCAAGTTCAGACAAACATACGCATTTTCAGGACTGATACAATTTTGAAGTCAATCCGATATCCAGTTTTTAATATTTTATGTGTTAAAATGTCTTGATTCTACAGAGCTCTAATTGATGACACTGTAAAAAACATTAAAGCATGTTGCTCTAACAAAACAAATCCCCCCCAAACCACCAACTTCAAGAAATCACAAGCATCTGTTACTTATAGAATGTGTCTAGATGCCTAGTGTTCATAAACGGCAGTGTTTTCCACAAATTATAGCAAATTAGAGACCCTCAGAACAGAGCAAAGGAGGTATAGACAATACAGCTTTGAATTCCTATACACTATGTTGAATATTCATTTTTTCTGTTTTCTGACACCAAATTCGAAAACATTACTGGGGATGCAAGATGAGCTCATAACCGCATCATTATGGGCAGATAAAGAAGATGTTTTAAAATAAAATATGTGGTACTGGGCAGATGTTTAGATTTGACCAATAATAAAATACAGTCTTTATTGTCTGGCAATTCTGGGCATTGCAGGGCTACTGTAATAAAGTGTATGATGTATTAATTGTATGGCATTTGTAACAATACAGAAATAAACTGTATACTGTACATATTTTTAAAGTAATGCTCATTCAGGTTTGCTTTTCATGTAATCCTGAATACAAATGTTATGTTCTGGCATCTGTATCAGCAGATATGTACATTCAATATTTGGATATTGGCATCAGCCTAAAACGATAGTATCGGCATGTCACTAAATCCCAAAGGCTTAAACACTGATCAGCTACAACATTAAAATCACTGACAGGTGAAGTGAATCACACTGATTAACTTGTTACAGTGGCACCTGTCAAAAGGTGATATATATTAGGCAGCAAGTGAACAGTCACTTCTTGAAGTTGATGTGTTGGAAGCAGAAAAAAAACTGGCAAGCTTAAGGATAATAAGGATAATTGGTTTGATGAATCATGTTTTCTTTTACATCATGTTAATGGCCACTTGCAGAGGCAGTGTGACACCCTGGGCAATGTTCTGCAGGGAAACCCTGGGTCCTGTGGATGTTACTTTGACAAGTACCACCTACCTAAACGTTGTTGCAGACCAAGTACACCTCCCCTCTAATGGTAGTGTCCTCTTTCAGCAGGATAATACACTCTGCCACACTGCAAAAGTTGTTCAGTAGTGCTATAAGGAACATGACAAAGAGTTCAAGCTGTGCAAATTCCCCAGATTTCAATGCAATTGCGCATGTGTGGGATGTGCTGGACAACTAGTCCAGACACCACCTCACAAGTTACAGGACTTACAGGATCTGCTGCTAATGTCTTGGTGCAGATACCACAGCACACCCTCAGAGATCCATACCTCAACAGGTCAGGGCTGTTTTGGAAGCACGAGGGGGGCTACACAGTATTAAAGTAAAGTAAAGTAGTAGTCACGCGTGAACCACAGTACAGCACACAGTGTGAACAATGTAAAATTCTTTCTCTGCATTTAACCTCTTCACCAAGTTATGCAGTGGGGAGCCACCGGCAAATCACTCAGGGAGCAGTGTGTGGGGACAGCACCTTACTCAGGGGTACCTCAGTGGTGCCAATATTAGTCCTGAGATTCGAGCCCACAACCTTCTGATCACAGGGGTAACTCCCTAACCACTAGGCCACCAGCTAGCCTGGATAGGTGGTTTAAATGATATGGACGACTGGTGTATTAGTTTTCACACCATTTAAACGTATAAACAGTAAATGCACAGAAAGAAATTAAGCTGAACCTATATATAAAAACAGTTCCCGAAGTTACACCGAGGCAAAACACTTCCTCCTCCCTCTTCAACTACTGCTCAGCACAACACAGACAACAGCCCATCATCTCAAGAGAGCAGAGAACAGAAGATAATAATACTGATTATTTTAATCACAATTTATATTATTCATAAACTTCCACTATTTATAACAACATTTCTAAATTCATTGTGTTTTTCGCCCCTATCACAAATAAAAGCCTGCACTCAGCTGAGGGTTGAACTGAAAATATGTTATATACGCACATACACAAAGGTTACATTTCCTTCTAGTATCTAAAAGGAAAGGTCTTAGAATATTTAACACAGTGACATATAACCTTGAGCAAAGGAGAGAGGGGTTTATTGAAATCCAAAAATGAGGAGGAAATGAAGGGGAGCAGTAAAATCCAATAACCACCCAACACTGCAGGGTGAATTCTAGGCTGTTATTTCTTCCCCTGCAATCTTTTTCTCTCGCCTCCACCCTATCTCTCTCTCTCCCTCTCTCCTAATTCCTGACTCGAAGGGATCTTTGAAACAGGGGAAAGAGAGTGACCGGACCGCTGAAGTATGTCTGTAATTACCAGGGTATTAGAGCCATGAACAATGCCTCTGCAAAGTCTAATTTTGTTATTTCATTTCCTTAAGACTCCTCTCACCACCACTGCAGTAGCTCCACAGGTGACTCCTCAGGTCCGTGCCCCTCTCTCTTCTTATTCTTACAACTAT
Source organism: Alestes dentex (assembly GCA_037576975.1). Classification (NCBI taxonomy): domain Eukaryota; kingdom Metazoa; phylum Chordata; class Actinopteri; order Characiformes; family Alestidae; genus Alestes; species Alestes dentex. The sequence continues at coordinate 10,939,004 of JBBIGA010000146.1, forward strand.
TACGTGCTTCATATAATACACACATATTATCTTACAATCAGGCATTATAATATAAGGGTCAAGCCATGTGAAACACAGATGTCCTCCTGGTAACTAATACTTTCTGGAAATCCTGCCATTGTACTTAATGGATGCTGTGCGAACTCTTGCACTTGTATCTTCATTCATTATTATTACAGAACTGATATCATTAAAATGGTATCTGATTTTATTAGACAAATATGACCAAAAAAAAAAAAAAAAAAACATAAAACCTGGTGATTACAAATTGTATGTTTAAATAATCAGTTCATCTATTATCCTACCAAATTCAGCTAAATTAGCCATTCTGACAGCCTACAGTGCCAGAAAATGCCATGAAATCGTTTTTGCTTTTTCACAATAGATGGACACTTCTGCTGCTTGATAGCCAAAATAAGAGGTTCACTAAAATGTTTACGACATCAATCAGCAAAACCTGAGAGATCTCTTCTCATCTAGTTCATCTTTTCGCACAATCACATATTTGGTACATTTGTTAACTGACATGCAGTACTAGTGAGAGTCTAAGAGCACACTAGCTGTTAGGTATAATGTCATTATTGCCTGAAAGTATTAAGCAAATTTGAGGTAGACAGTTGGGAACTTTCTCTTAAATGTGATCATTTGAGGTAGATTGACCCACAAAGCAGTTCACACTTTGAATAATGACCCTGCTATGCTGAATTTTTCACCATTAAAGCATCTGCCTCATTTAAGCCACTCTCAGCGATTATGATGAGATCAGGAGCTTTGCACGTTGACCCTAACCCCTCTGCGTGCACGCTGGACCGTCCGTTTGCATGTGAGAGTCTGGTCAGCAAGCCACCAGATAAACAGCAGTGGGGAGAAGTGTTAATTAAGCATTACCAGCACACGAGTGAAGAGCCACATAGAGTCAGAACAGCGGACCCCAAGGCTCCAGAGGGCTAACCAGGCCTCGCTGGACAGCCATTGTCTCACTCAAGGCAATTAGCATTCTGTGGGCCTAAATCTGCATAATTGCCTAAGCAGAGAGAGGGAGACAGGGGTGTAAGGGGAGACCACAGGAGGCATACAAACATCTACATAAACAAATATGGGTGTGTAACACATCCCACAAACACACACACACGCACGCGCACCACAGGAGGTTCACTAATAGCTAATGCACAGATGGTGCTGTAGCACCTCTTGTGGTTAAAGCAATATTTGGGGGGGATAAAATCAAATCAACACAATTTCCCCCTTACCGCCGTTTGAGACTGAGACGTTCGGTGTTTAATATAGCTTACATCTGCAGTCAAATACGGCGTGTAACTGCCGGCCTAAGGCATCAAGCACTTTCCTGAAACCATGTTTCATGTTGTTTCACAGAAATACGACAAGGGGAACATTCAGCATAGTTCAATCCTTGAGATGCAAAAGGATTGTAGAGAAACAAACAAGCTCAGATTTCTTTACAGTGGTGGTGATAGGAACCAGAGGAACCATGTATACAACATATAGCCATTTTATTTTATTTATTCTCCAAGCTTTTGTATTTACTGTTGATAACAGAAACGTAGTTGTGAAGCTAGAAAAATAAAAATGTAAGTACTATTTTGCCCAGTGGGTACAAAGTCACTTATTGCAAACGTACTGTAAAACAAAGTCTTGGGTATCAGGCAGCACATCCATGTAATAACATTCTGTAAAGTAGTTTTAAGCGGTAATAACAGCTTTGGATGTCTGTTCCTATCACAATTCTCTTTCTCTGAGCGTTTCATGTCATATAACTTAGAATGACTTCAATGTTTTTATTATGCTGAAAACTTCAGGGAATTGTCCTTTATGTAATTTCACATATGTTTGATTGTATGTTTTTCATGAGACACCGTATGGCATATTTTTTTCTATCAGAACTGAAAAATCTGGTGGAGAGAACATAATGCTTCCAGGTGGCTATTGCTACTCTTTTTACCTGGGAGACATAACTGCATTTTTTCATGTGTCATCCAGTATCACAACCCACAAGCAATCTGAACTCAACAACTCATCAGGCCTATAACTTACACTGTTATTTAATAAATATGTTTCCACTGCTTGTTAGCTTGTAGCTCCATTGTAAAACCAAAAAAGCAAGTATCTGACACCTTGGAGTGTCAGGTGTCAGATACTTGGAGTCCAGACACATTTGCAATTAGGGGAAATTCTTAATCCTGAGCAGCTGCATTTAGCCTTGAAACCCACACTGCAATACGACCAACTGCACAATCATAAAGAGTTACTCATTAAGAGCATTTATGGAGGGCTCACAGGATGAGTTTTGCCAGGCCAGAACAACACTGCGAGTGGAGATCAATGGACTCTTCTCTATAGATTCTCCTCTAAGATGTCCAGCCTCTTGTCATGTGATCGGGTTCAGGCCACTTCAGCAGGGAGTCTCCTTAACTCCTCACTCCAACACAGAGTCATGGCCTCCGACATATGACCCAGGACAGAGACAAGTGGGGGTATGCCAGTGGTGGCACAAGTAATTAGCAAAGATGGACAGCAGGTTTCTTAGTGCATTATTGGACGGAAACAGAGTTCAGGCTACAACTTTTCTCCTAAAAAACAGACACCGCATTCTGGGGGTTTATATGATGCCAAAACACACGAGGAAGGAAAAACTGGTGTTTGAGTCCATACTGATGGTCAACAAGCCTCTCCAAAGCTCTTCATCTCTATCCAGCATGTTCTGATAAGACCTATTGTGTTCCTCTTGATCCCTGCTGGAAACAAGAGCACTTAAATCCACAGTACGAGCAGGCCTCCCAGCCCCAAGAGGCAGATCACCCTAATCCATACATTTGGATAAGTAATCCACATTCAGCACCTCAGAGGACACAGAGACTTTTAGGCTAGTCACATCCTTAGGCGAGGATTTGGAGTTCGGCATGGAGCAAAGGTAACAGAAGGGCACCCCCTCCCTCTTCAGACAATACACCAAGCCAGCTGAGCCGACAAGAACATGGGGGGGATGTTTGGACCTACCAATGCGTGAGATCAATTAGGGGTGGTTGAGAGGAAGGCCTGAAAAGAGAAGGGATGACCCTGCCTTGAAGAGGGGCAGCAGGCCAAAGAGAGGCGATCCTGCCAGCTCTTGTTAATCCAACCAGGGAACAAGGTAGTTAGCAGAGATAGCAGAAAGAGGGGTCGACTAGCTAACTGAAATCCACCGTGCGGTTGGGGGTCTTTCTTCTAACAAGACATTGTACTGTCTGTTGAGTCACATTTTGTTGATGTGTTTCACATTTGGAAACAAAAACAAAAGGAGAGAGAGAAAGAGAGAGAGAGAGGAGAGAGAGAGAGAGAGAGAGAGAGAGAGAGAGAGAGAGAGAGAGAGAGAGAGAGAGAGAGGCACACCCCCC
>JBBIGA010000146.1:10947747-10963047 GCA_037576975.1 Alestes dentex
GAGAGAGAGAGAGAGAGAGAGAGAGAGAGAGAGAGAGAGAGAGAGAGAGAGAGAGAGAGAGAGAGAGAGAGTATTTCCAGTATTTCCAACATCCATTTGTAACATAAAAAGGCAGCTATTTTTATAGTAAAACACAGTATTTAGATTGTGTATTTAATGTTTAACATTTGAAACGCAATAGAGTAGTTGATTCGTAAGATTTCATTATGATCATTTTCTTTAGACTTCTTAGTTTTCCTTTGCTTTTTAGTGCTGTCATTACTTTCATAAACAAGGTACAACACATTCTTTCTTTTTTTTTTGCTCAGACAGGTGACAGACATTTATCACATAATCTAAACCAGTCTGAAATACATGTGTATTAATTAGTCCTGCTTTCCATGTTGACCAGCATTTTAAGGTCAAAACACCTGTGGACAACATCTGTGATATTTACAGCACACATATGCTTTCTAAAGACCAATGCAGTAAAAGGAAGCACTCTATTTGGAGAAATATTCTGTTGGACGGTTTGGCTGCTAGCTGATTTTGCTTCACATCTGTTTTATTAACTTGTTTAAATGTCACAAAATTAGAACTCTGTTTTTTTGTTGTTTTTTTTTTAATTTATGAGATGACATTTACATTTAAATCTGTGAGACCAGTGCAAAGGCAAAAAAAAAAAAAAGTTGCCAGTTATGCCAATTAAATTGAATTTCATTACATTTCATAATTTAATGGTTAAGATGAAACGAGTCTCTCAGAGTTGCTGCCTAACTCAATAAGAATAAAAATTAAATCATAATTTAATGGTTGAGGTGTAAACAAAGTCACTCAGATGTGTTTAATCTAAACTACTTCATTCTAGAGTTATATACAGTTAGAATTGTTCATGGTGGTGATAAGCAGCTGGCATCCAAAGTCTCTAAAAGCTACCTCACAATGTTCAGGTAAAATGGTTATGAATATCTGGTTATTAAAACAATTTCTTCTTTTTTGGCCTTAAATGTATTTTTTAAAATCTGTTCATGCTGATGAGCTCCATGCACATCGCTGAAAGGCAAAACAGAAACCAAATTATTTTTCTTCAGATTTACCACTATTTTACCATCTTCAACAATGCAGATAAACACCTGGGTTCCCTGGTCTGTTTAGATAGCAAATAAATGGCTATATTTGTGCTCTAGCACTGCAACCTCAGTAAGTTTCTCTACAATGACCCATTTCATATCAAACCACTCTGAATGACTTCATTTAGATTTCAATGACTTTTAATCATTTTTAGCACCTTTTTAAATCTGTGGAATTCCCCTTTAAAAGCACTGTAAGAAAATCACTGCTGCACCCTAGAGACAAAACATAAAATACAACACAATATGCATTATGTTGATCTGAGCCATTATTGAATCTCTCAGTATAATGCTGACTGCATAGGCACCAAATGGTTAAAATAACCCAGCATGATCTTTGCTGACAGTTCCAGTAAATTCAGCTTGAAACAGACCCTAAGCACATATTACCCCTCATTGATGAAGCAAATTACACATCTCTAATTGCTCAAGTGTGCCTGCCAGTGGTTCTTTAGGGACCTGCAGCTTGAAGCAGAGTACAACTCACAACACCCAACACCTTCCCTGCTTCCCTCTACCAATGTCAAGCCCATAATCAAACTCGTCAGTAAAAAGACAAGGTGTCCTCAGTTAATCAGCAAATCCTACATAAAGGGACGCGTCTGTTCTTAAACGATTTGTGTTCGCTATCTTTTTAATAGTCAGATTTTGACTTTAGAGCAGCTCCTGGCAGGATTTTTCGGGTGGTAGTGCACTTTTAACAAAGCAGTGATAGAGACATGCAAAACTCCAGTATCTGCTGCCCTGATGTGAATAGGGTACAAACTGGCCTAGAAATTGTGCAACGTGCTTCACAACAGATATGGTCTAAAATTCTACACCTATACACCGGTCAGCCATAATATAAAAACCATCTTGTGCAACCAAAACAGCTCTGAATCATTGAGGCATTGACTCCACAAAAGACCGCTGGAGTCGTGGTGTCTGGCACATGTCCTACAAGTTGCAAGATGGGGCCTCCATGGTCAAACTAGTTTGTCCAGCACATCCTACAGATGCTCGATCAAATTAAGATTTGGGGAATTTGGAATTTGGAGACCAAGTCAACACCTTAAGACCAAGTCAACACCTTTCTCTGACCATTCCTGAACAGTTTTTGCAGTGTGGCAGGGCTCATTATCCTGCTGAAAGAGGACACTACCATTAGGGAATATCATTACCTGGAAGAAGTGAACTTTGGCCCTTTTCTCTCAACTCCTTATATCCTTACCCGTTTTCCCTGCTTCCAAGACACCAGTTTCAAGAATTGACTGTTCACGCGATGCTTAATATATCCCACCCCTTGACAGGTACCACGGTAACAAGATAATTAAAGTTATTTACTTCACCTGTCAGTGCTTTTAATGCTGTATCAGTACAGAGTGAGCCTTTAAGGTAGACGGACCTTAAAAAAATGGTCAGTGAGTTTACATACAGGTAGATGTTTCTGATAAAAATGAATGGTGAAGGAATAAAAAAGCAAAGTTTACAAAAAATGTTCGATGCGTCCATCTGCTGTACATGTGCTGAGAAAGAGTACTTACAGACATTTCCAGTGTTGTCAAAGCTGTTGAGCACCTCATCTACTCTGATGGGCCCAAGGTTATCTCTGAAGAAGGTAAAAGGCATACATAAACCTTTAATTCACTCATACGAGCATATATATTTTATGAGAAAAGTTGCTTATCCACTGAGCAGTGCAGTATGGTACAATGCAACTGCAAATCCATAGACCCTCATGGTGACCCATCCTAACGTCCTTTCCAGATTACCATGCAGAGTTTTGAAGTAGTGTGTAGAGATGCCACAGTACGACTTACTCTGTTCTGACCCGCTATATCGTCCAAAAGTGATAACATTATTTATTTTCCAATTAGGTTTTTTTTTTTTTTCCCAATGAGGTATAGGCACTGTTTGCTTTCATGCACTGCAACAAACAGAACACGAAATTTCATCCATTGGTTTAACGTGAATGCATGTAATAAAAGAAGGCAGAAAACACATTTACGGAAACATCTCTTGGGTCTTATGAAAACAACAAAAGTTATTCTGGCTTTGTATATAATACCTTTACAGGTCAATGAATAATGTTTGGTTTATTTGACCTTGAGCATGGCTTTCCTCAATCAGGAGCTACTATGCATCATGATCGTGATGTTTACGTTTTACGCCATATTGAAGCATGTTTACGTGAAAGGTCTAAACGTGACTCAATGCGAGCATGCGTTTTTTCAGAGTTTTGTCTGTTACAGGATATCAGCCTGATACGGATAATCATTGATGCCGACATGCAGCCTGACAGTTCTCCTGTGCTAATGGTACTCCTTCTCCTACCAACCTGAGTAAGGCACTGTACTGGGGAAAGCAGGCACTTCTGTACTCAACCCACGGTCCGTCTAAGGGGTCATCGCTCTCTGATAATGGAACCTGCACTCTAGAAAACAGGTTGAAAGAAGAGAACCTGCGCACTGACACCTGTTGAACCTCAGCACTGTTGAGCTGTCTCTGCTTCAAAACCTGGAACAAAAAGAATTGACAGCTTACGCCAGGGCTGCACAGATCTAGGCCTGGAGGGCTGGTGTCTTGCACAGTTTGGTGGCTCCCCTGCTCAAACACACCTGATCCAGTTCATTTGTAGACAGCACACTACACCATCATTGTAGTGTTTTTACATTCCACAAAGATGGTAGTTAGAGAAGACAGAAGGGTTGTGTGTATCAACAGAGTGTTTTCTCTGCACTGACACACCCACTGGAAGTCAGGAGGAGCTTGTTGAATAACTGAGATGTGTTGGAGCAGGGAAAACCCTAAAGTGTACTGGGAGGGCCTCCAGGACCATATTTGACAATCACTGTTGTAGACCATCTGTGCAGAGTTGCACAAAGAAAGAACCCAATAAGCACAACATCCCTGTAGACTGAGTTACTCTGCCAGGAGGAACACTATATGGACAAATGTATTGGGACGCATGACCTTTACAGAGTGACACTGCGCTCAAATACAAAGACTTTAATATATAGTTAGTCACCCCTTTGCAGCTATAACACTTTGCAGCTATTCCACTCTTCTTGGAAAGCTTTGCTCAAGATTCTGGAATGTTTCTGGGGGAAATGTGTGTCCATTCCTTCTGTAGAACATTTATGAGCCTGGGCACTGATGTGGGATGAGAAGGGCTGGCTCATAATCTCCATTCCAGTTCATCCCAAAGGTGTTGGATAGGGTTGAGGTCAGGGCTCTGTGCAGTCCAGTCAAGTTCTTCCACACCAAACTCATCCAACCATGTCTTTATAGACCATGCTTTGTGTACTGGCGCACAGTCATGCTGGAATAGAAAAGGGCCTTCCCTAAACTGTGTCCACAAAGTTGGAAGCATGGTGTTGTCCAAAATGTTTTGGTATGCTGAAGCATTAAGATTGACCTTCACTAGAAGTAAGGGGCCTAGAACAAACCTTGGAAAACAATACTTTGTTCCAATACTTTGTCCATATAGTGTATTTCCCAAAGCAAGATTTCACAGTGTAGCCCAATAAGGCAGGACATCTCTACTGGACGTTCCTCAACTTCAGGTATAAGTTTTCTAGCTGTTTGAGAAATCCTGCTTTGTGAAACACCCTCCTGACTCTTGAGTTGAATCTTGGAGTGGTGGGACTGAGCTAGACAATGAAATAACCTCACAAGTGTGCTCACCTGTCTCAGGATGGTCCAGCGAGCTCGAGCCACGTCGTTCCCATCACTGGAGTCTTTAATCTCATTCACCTCCGGAGCACCTGCTCGCTTTGAGTCCATTTCTCACTTAACACAAGGAATTACAGTGCTTGCGATGTGTACACAGACTGGAGAACGTATTCATGAAGGTACTGTCGCTGTCAGCGGCGGATATACTTAAAAAAAAACTGTAAAAACAGTAAAAAGGGTCCTCTGTGTCTTGCCGGTACCCAGGTAGATCCAGAAAGGCACGCTGCTTCCGTACACTTCATCTGTCCAGGAAAAACAATCCACTACCGCAACCATCGAACACAGATCTCCATAGCAACGGATCGTCGGTTGAGATCTATTATTTTCGTCTGCCTGAAATGTCATCTTGTAGCGTCGGTTGCACATGTAAACATGGAAACACTGGCAAGCTGCAGATCACTGAACATCAGAAACGACTTTTTTTTATTAAATATAATACGTCAGGCTATCGTTCGTAGCAGTTGTGTTGATGCACGTGAAGACTTAGATAAGTCTTATAATTAGGAACATACTGGAGTGAGAAACTGATGAGTTAAATGATCTATTTTGGCATTTTGAGTTCAGTGTCAAAAAGCTTAAATTCACACGTGTTTGCTTGCCAAAGGCGATGGATCCGTCCAGCTCTCTACCTTTATAGCGGGGTAAGATCAGCAGCAACAGTCCCTCTACATATCCATCAACTCATTACGTTCATTTGACAGACGCTGTAATGTAATGCAATGTAATGTAATATAATGCATTTTAATGTAATGCAATACCATGTAATGTAATTCAGTGTTATGTTATGTAATGTACTGTAACTTCCCCAAACACTGCTTTTAGGAAATCTGCAGGGGTGCTTTTGACGTTTAAGTTGTTTAATAATCCAAGTCGTGGAATAATCAAAGACATGAAAAAGAGAGAAATATTAATGCATGTGCTTAATTTTAGATCTGCAAGGTAATAAACATTAATACCTCAAAAACTAGTAATTTCAGGCAGATACAGTGATGAAAAACTAATTACACAAGACAATAGAACATCATACAAGACACTATAAATAAGCTTACTCATATTTTGGCATTTGCTCAAAAAGCCCTTTTTTAATAAGGGAATTCATTTTTTAAGAATAAAATATTTTGCTGTCATCTATTGTTGTTGTTATGTTATTCATTACTAGAAGGATGTCCAGAGGCGATGGATTTGTCCAGCTCTCCGCCTTTATACTGGGGTAAGACCATCAGCCACAGTAAGTCCACACACCCCTCTCCAACTCCAACTTTTAGGAATTCTGCAGGAGTGCTGCTGATGTTTAAGCTGCTTTGAAAAGTCATGAAATAATCAAAGAAATTAAAAAGAGAAGAGTATAAATGCACGTGCTGTATTTTACATTTGTAAGGTAATAAACATTCAGGCAAAAACAGTGATTAAAAGCTAATCAGGAAAATTTCACAAGAAAACAGTAGAAGAAAACATTTAACACAATACAACCGCAGGAGTATTGTGGTGTTACATATTTCACAGTAAAAATAAGCGTACCCCTATTTTGGCATCTGCTTATTAAGATTTCTCAGAAAGCCTTTTAAAAAAGAGGGAATTAATAAAAAGAAGGAGTTGAAATAGGTTTAAGTGTAAAATATTTTTCTGTGATTTATTATTGTCAGTACATTATTAATTACCAAAGGATGTCCATGACTTTGTAATGATCTTTTTTCTGTTTAGGAATCTGTAAATCCCGCAGTGCACTGCTCAGACTTTGAGCCAGGGAGCCTGAAAGTCCTTGAGCGGCGTTTTGAGAGAAGGTTACATTCAGTTTACCAGCGGTTTACTGATGTGCCTGACCACACAGTGGTGGGGGACTTTTATAATAGTGATTTATTTGAAATCCATGTAACGTGATGCTGGACCAGTCCATCTTAGAGCTGACCGCTTTCTCTGATCTGTAGTTCCAGGGATCTCATCATGTGTACATTGTGGAAGGATGTGGGATCTTCAGGGTGGCACATGGAGAGGGTAAACTTCTCATCTCTTCTTGATGTCTTGTGTTAATTCAACATGCCATAAATGTTGTGTGGCCAGCATATTAGAGAAGGGACTATTTCTAATCAGACAGAATTCAGATCCCAAATGTTTTCCTTTAGGTGAGCAGGAAATGGTGCAGGTGCTCCATACTGACTGGGCAGGAGATGTGGATGGGTCCATTCAGAAGGTCAGGCTGTCTCCAACAGAATCTGTTCTAGCAGCTACTGTGAAGAACAATCACAGTGAGGAGGCCAAGTGTGTACTCGTTCAATTAGACCATCATGAGCCTCATGAACCCATGCTCATCCTGGACAAAGTGTTCAGCTTTGGTAAGGCAACAAGTCATATAAAGCTTGAGCAAGGTGCCTTTAGGATTGGTAAACTCTTTATCTAGTAACAAGGCCAGAAAATCCCAAAATCAGTTTATAAAATTATTGAAACAATTTTCAGAATGACATTTCAGTGTTCTTTAGGATCATTATTTACTGATAAAATGACAGATTTCTTCTTTTTCATACTTTGCACAGAGTGGGCCACTGATGATGTGCTGTTTTACACCACTCAAGAAGGGCTTAAGTGCAGACTTGTTTTCCGACTTCACCTTACCAGTGCTGGACCCCAGATAATGCTGGTTTATGAGGAAAAAGATCCAGAGTAAGACTCTGTGTGTGTGAATAAGTGACAGCTCTGACTTTCATAATGTTTCATTTCTTCGTAGAAACCAGTAACCATTGCCTGTAAAAGTTATGTATTCACACATCTGTGCACCTACAGTGACGGATTTATAGTTCTGAGAGACATTTGTCATCTGTTATATATCTGGCTGATGTGGTTTTGTGTCTATTCTGAAGAAGAAATGTTTTTTCCTGCGCAGGTTTTTTGTGGAGGTCAGTCGCTCCAGAGATCAAAGGATCCTGACGATAAACTGCACCAGCAAGAACAGCTCAGAGGTCTGGTTGATTGACAGTAGGCTTCCTCTCTCACGTCCCAAGCTAGTTCAGCCTCGTCAGCCTGGCCTGCTGTACCATTTGGAGCACTCCAACAACCAGCTGTGCATTTTGGCCAATACTGGCCAAGGCCAAGAATACCAGGTGACCACCTAATCTGTAGTAGACACCTGTGCAGGTCAACAGTTGTTGAATAACGTACTCCCAATCAACATTTGTGTCATTAGTAATTCACTTAACTAATTATAGTATTTATAACCAGAATGTGTATATGCAGTAAACCACCGCTTATTCGGGGTTCAGTAGGAAGAAAATGCCGACATTCACGGTTTACGAATCGCAGCTTCAGTCTTGCAGATTTTTTCTGAGAACTGAACGAATAATTGTTTGGGGAAATCCCCACACATTTGCCGAAACCGCAGGTGACCTGCGCATTTTTATTTTTATTTTTTGCTTTTGTGATGTCCGGGCCTCATGCTGGTTGTTTATGTTTGGGCGGTTAGCAAGGCAATCAGACACACCTGAACCAGATGAGACTCTGCTGCTCAGCTTCAGATTGCCTTGCTAACTGCTGCGCCCAAACATAAAGAACGTGGCAATATATACATTTTCATGCATTTTAGTGCTAAATTATTAAGAAAAATATTATTTGCTAATTTTGTAACATAAATATCAATGTAACTTCAGCTACATTTCCATATAAAATATAACTATACATTTTTTGGGTACTGTCCAGAGAACACAAAAAAGCATGTCTTGGGATGGGGAAATACCGCTGTACTCAGAGGCGGGAGGTTTGAAAGTCTGAGAACGTTATTTATTTCTCCTTGCTGCTCATTGGCTGCTGCCTTGTGATGCATCTCTGGCTGCTGTGTCCAAAATTTCCCCCGTGGAGTGTCACGAGTGTTCTCGTGTTTTTCGTTTTGTTCTTCTTAAAGCCCTGTATTTTTATTACTGTAAATTAAATTAATTAATTACTGTATTTACCTGCTTATACCAAAGAAAACGACAGCACATACCAAAGAAAACGCCCATGCATGAATTACAGTACAGTCTATACAGGGGTAACATCAATATTTACATTCTAGCACTGCAGCAGTTCAGTGTAAACTGTACAGTCCGGATACGGGTTTACCTTTAGATTTCTTTCAGGGTAATGTGTTAAGCTGAGTTTAAAATGAAATTCAAGTGTTTTGGGATCATATTTGGGGGCATATTTAGGGTGCACACTATAGAAGTTTAGGCATTTTTAGGCATTTTTTTTTTTTTACCACATCACAAATTCACGTTTTTCTCACTATACACGGGTGCTCTTGGAACGTAACCCCCGCGATTGTCAGGGGTTTGCTGTATATCATAGTGTATTGATATCCAAGTTTTTCTACAAATTTTTATTGGATTTACTTAGACATTATATTTTATATTGATCATGTCTCTGTGTCTCTGTATGTCTGTGCAGTCATAACATAAGCAATTACCTCTGAGATCAATAAAGTTTTCTGATTCTTATTCTGATTAGAGATGTCAGCAGCAGGTTATTCAGGTATTTGCAGCACCAGGATGTAGGAGCCATGCCACCTTTCATTTAAAAAAGAAACATTTCAGTGGATGGTTGCAGTGGTGGGCTGTGTAGTAAAAATGCAACAGCAGGCTACTTCAATTTCATGTTATTTATTTATTTATTTTGTTTAAGTCTGAACCAGTAATGGCACATTCAAAACAGCATCAGAAACTATGAGCACAAATACTCTATTCAGCATTTCACACTGCACTGCCCTGAATCAATTTAAACAATACTTGTTTCTTGTTTAAGAACCAAGCAGTCTTTGCGTGCAATGAAATAAATAGTTGGTGAGTGTTCCTTAAGTACAGTCATATTGAGTCATATTGTTACATGATTTGTTCAGTAGTTATATAATTTTATTGCCCAAATCTAGATGGTTGTTTAACAAAGTCTTATGTTAATATATGTACACAAAGAACATTTATAATGGTAAAAGAACTTCCACATAATCTAAAAATTATATTCCAAAATGGATCTTTTTTTTTTTTTTTTTTTTTTTTTTTTTTTTTTAAACAGATCTCATTGTATTTTTTTCTTATCTTCTGACATGCTCATCTGATGTAACCCTGAAGCTGCTGAGGGCGCCTTTCTCCTCTCCAGCCATTCAGCACTGGGAACCCCTCTTCAGCCCTGCTCCCGGATCAGTCATTAAAGACATGGAGATGCTGCAGGACTACAGTGTGTTTACAGTGAGGGAACCTCAAGGTCGACTCCAGCTCCACACCGTTCCATTAAAAGTCCCTCATCATGTGACGATTCTCCAGGTGAGGGCGACTATTTAACACCACTGGTTAGTCTCATATCTCATATCCACTTTTTTTATGATGCAGAGGCAGTCACAGAAATATGACTGAGGGACTCGTTTAGCTTTTTAAATCTTGCATATGCAGTTATATTTGGACCACACAAATCTGTGGTCTGTGAAGTAGCATACACAGTCATTACAATAGTGTCCACTGGTGTATGTAAAAGCAACAAAAAATATAACTAAGCCTTTTATGAATAGATTATGTAACCATATTTTGTGTCTTATCATGGTCATGTAATCTCCAAACCTTGAACCCTGAACATCTTCATAACACACAATAAACATTTAAGAGCCTATCTGCTGCATTAGTCTTGTCATTTTTAGATCTTTAAACATTTGTTTTGTGTACTAACAACAGTCGTCACTTATTTTCACATGATCATTTAACCAACAGTTCCCTCTTCCCTTAGATTTAAACCGACTGTTTTGTTACTGGGTCTTTAAGACTCATTTATGTAAATGCACTTTGCTCTGATTGTATTATGTACCATTCAAAAAGCAGTCAGAAACACTGACCACAACTTCAGCATGAGTTCACTAAGCTGTTTTTATTACATAGTTTCTATATATGAACAGTATGCACTGGGGTGTGAATGGTATGTTGTGAACACACTACATCAAGCACTTATTTTTAAAAATAGGTGAAGAATGGTTTTCATGACAGGACATTTTAAAGCAGTTCAGTTGTGTTGCAGTATAAAATGCTTAATTAAAGATGAATGATTAATACAACTGTCCAAACACTGACCCTATCACGGATATTTCATCTCCGGTGATGCCATAGTCAGCTGTGGCCAGGAGTCCAAGAGAGCCCTATTGGCTTTGCGCTCTCTGGGTGGTTAGGTTGGCCCTACATAATTACAATAAATTATTTATCGTTTAATAACCTCTTGCAAGCTCCCTAATTTAACATCTAAAAACCCGGTGTCTGATTTATAATCAAGTTTCGTTTTTTGTCACATACAGATAACAATGGAACACCATGACCAGTAATTAAATTCTTGGACACAGAGCTTAGTTTGCAGAGTTTCCATCTAGTTTGCAGAGTTAAAAATTATTATAATGCATACAAAGAAACTTTTCTTTTTTAGATGATTTACAGATAGCTTTTGAAAGCTTTCTTGGTTTCTAATCCTGCATATCTGTGCTGTGAACTTAGCTGCCTTCCTGGGCCTGTGCAGTAGAGACACAGCGGTTTGGTACTGTGGGCAGAGAAACCTTCAGCTTCCTCCTGTCCTCTCCGGTGCACCCCCCAGTCCGCTGTCACCTCTCTCCCACCCAACAGCAGCCTCTCTCATGGGAGGATGATTCTCAGTGCACTGTCCTACCTGAGTGTCACACCACACGCCTGCAGGCCCGCAGCCAGGTATGAGGAAGCACATTCCCACTCAAGGACACACTCTGTTACATTAACAGAGTGCACTGTTTAATGCTTTACACGCTCTGGCACCTGCTGTAGCTCATGAAGGGCTTGATAATTAACCAATCTGCTGAAACAACACTAAACTGTGTATTGGTCCTCTAAGACATATTAAATATAAACACACAGAATATTCTGCCTGAATCACGCTTTTCCCCACACACCACAAAGGTCAATAAGAATGTTTTATCTCATTTTCAGACTATATGTGCAATAAACATTAACGTGCACACATTCAGCTTGAATTTATGTGTTTAGGATGGAACCATGGTGCCTTTGACGCTGTTCCACATGCAGCCATTATCTGACTTGAGCACTGTCCCACTCCTGGTGCATGTATATGGAGCTTATGGCCTGGATCTCAGCATGAACTTCAGTCCTGAAAAGAGACTGCTGTTGGAAGACAACTGGGTTTTAGCCTACTGCCATGTTAGGTACTGATCTTCAGTCCTGCAGAACTGTAGAGAACTCACTGGTTATTTGCCAGGTTTAGTGAGTGTGTTTTGGGAGTGTGCTGGATACCGGCCCTCCCAGACTAGAATTGGGCAAATACAGCGTTTACATTGTGTTTGTGTTTGCTGAGAGTTATATGGAAGCTAGTAGGTTCTACTACAGAAAACGTTTGTTTTTTTATTTTGTCTTTTGTAAGCTTGATTTGGCATTTTTTAATGTCAAAAGTGTCAAGAAGCAATCTGATGATGTCTGGATGAAAGAACCTTTCTTTGGGAAGAAGACATTTGCTTGGGAAAAGATCACAAATATGAACAAAAATACTGAAACTAATAACAATTAAAAATTATGTGACATTTACATGACTGATTATCATTGTGTAGAATTCCTGATTTTGTGTGTGTGTGTGTGTGTGTGTGTGTGTGTGTGTGTGTGTATGTGTGTGAGGGTAGGGGTGGTGGCGAGTTTGGTTTGGCCTGGCACTCAGCAGGTCGTTTACAGTTCAAGAATAAAGGAGTGGAGGACCTCAGCGCCTGTATTCAGACTCTCTTCCAGTCAGGAGTGTCCCAGCCTACACTAACGGCTCTCACTGCACACAGCGCAGGAGCTGTCCTAGTGGGGGCCCTGTGCAACAAACACCCTCAGCTCCTCAGAGCTGTTCTCCTACAGGTATTGGTCTTATCTGTGTTGTTTGTTTGTGTTAATATTAACTGTGTGAAAGGAATTAATGTCACTCCCTTTCATAAGATAATTGCAGTCATTCCTGTTGTTATTCCTAGGCACCTTTTCTGGACGTTCTTGGCACCATGAAGGACCCATCTCTGCCCTTAACGATAGAGGAGAGGGGCGAGTGGGGTGACCCCCTTACAGACCCCCAGCACAGGGATGCCATTGCATCATACTGCCCCTGTAACAATATTACACCTCAGGTAACTGTGACCCATTTTACCAAACACTGTACTGTATGACTACATTCACAGCCTCATACATGCCTTATTCCCTGTTTCCCTGTATCCAGTATAGTCAAAGTGAGCTTTATTGTCATCTCAGTTATATACATGTATACAGTGAGATGAGTTGGCCTTGCTCCAGATTTTACAGAGTACAAAAGGACACATAGAATACACAGATATAAAGAAACTATAAACTACAAGCTAAAATGAAAGGATCATATTTGTGTGTTCACACAGCTCTTAGACTGTGAAAAAAAAAAGAATGTTCAGATTTGTGACACTTTAACTCTTGAACGTAAACAGTGTTATGCCTGACAGCTGTGTCTGTGTGCTCCAGCTCTATCCATCCATGCTGATCACTGCTTACTCAGGCGACAGCCGAGTGCCTCTGTCAGGGGTGAAGAAGTATGTGGAGAGACTCAAAAAGGCCATCCAAACCCACACCAGTAGCCTGTGTACAGCAGGTTAGCTCTCACCTTCTCTGTTTGAAATGTTCATTCTGATCCGTATCATAATTATTCACGTTCAGTAAAGAAACGAAGTAACAGGCTGCAGCCTGTGGCATTGACTTGTTGGTAAATATCAGTGTGTGGCATTGCTCCAGTGTGTAAATGCATACTTCAAATCTCTATTGATATTGCACTCCTTCTTAGCTTCCTACTAATTAATCTGAAACATGTAGCTGCAGATGGCTCAGATGTTAGAATCATTTAAAATATACAGATCAGCCACTACATTAAAACCACTGACTGGTGAAGGGCATAACATTGATTATCTTGTTACAGTGGAACCTATCAACATCTATATTATATGATGTTTTCATAGCAGGTAAACAGTCAGTTCTTAAAGTTGATGTATTGAAAGTTGGAAAAAGTAAAAAAAGAGTAAGGAACTTAGTGACAAGTACCAAATTGTGATCACTCCTCGCATTTATGTGGATGTTACTTTGACATGTACCACCTACAAATTGTTGCAGTAACCCTCCATGGCCACAGTATTCCTTAATGGTAGTGGTCTCTTAAGCAGGATCATGCATCCTAAAAATTCTTCAGGTTTAAGATATCAGACTGGCCTCAGTCTCAATCTTCCTGAGCATCTGTGGGACGTGCTGGACAAACTAGTCTGATCCATGGAGGCCCCACCTCTCAATTACAGGACATCAACAGCGTACAGGAATGGATATGCCTGTACGTCTTTTTTTCCAGATACAACACACCTTCAGAGGTCTGAAGGAGTCCAAGCCACAGTGGGTCAAAACTGTTTTAATGGTTCAAGGGGAACCTACACAATAATAAGCAACTGGTTTTAATTTTACAACTGATCTGTGTATATATTGGGAACCAAACTGGTTATATATTATTGATAGCACTGATTCCAATCAGTGAGCATAGTGTAAATGAGCTTAGAGGTCACTTCCTATAATCCCTTAAAATTAACAAGTGGGATTTAGGAGAAGCCCTTTCGCCATCTTCTCTAGAGAGGAGGGCTCAGATGTGAAAATGGGCAAATTATTAGCAGCCTCTTCTCTGTATCAAGCAAAGGTCACCTTGTGTGTGAGCTGCAGTGTGAGATATGGTGTCGGCACATCCCAGCCCAGACCGCCTCAGAGTGCCAATCCCTCTCCTTCTCTGTGGCTTGTTAATTAACACACACAGAGACACACACACACACACACACACACACAGAGACACTTAGATGAACACTAAAAGAAAGTCTCCCCCCTCTAATCTCTCGCGCTCCCTCTTTGGGAGATAAAATGCTGATCACACACGCCGGCAGCTGCGGGTGATTAGCATGTTTATAAGATACCGTATCAGGCCGGGAGATAAGGAACAATACACCGGGCCGAGCCAAGGTCAGGAGGAGGCTTGTGAAACACACGGCCCAAAGAGAGCCAGTCTGATACAGGGAGACACCGGCAGCCACACCGCCGATAAAAGGGAGAAGATGAAGGGGTTTCCAGGATTAGCCGCGTGATATTTGCACCCTGCCGCGCTTCAGAGCAGGGTGTCAGACAGCATGGTCTGAACATGGAGTGGTGATCCAGATGCAGGCCTGAAGTTTTTAATGAGCAAAACAGTATGAGAAAGAGCCAGCGTGTTTAGGATTAGGTTGCTTGCTCTCAGTGGGTTTGCATAAAATCGAAAAAACTAAATGTTATGAACACATCATACATACATACATACATATACTGTATATACAGTACCAGTCAAAAGTTTGGACACACCTCCTCATTCAACGATTTCCTTTGTTTTTCATTATTGGCTACATTGTAGATTCATATTGAAAACATCACCTATTGCTCTGATGACAGCTTTGCACACTCTTGGCATT
>JBBIGA010000146.1:10965116-10975539 GCA_037576975.1 Alestes dentex
TATGTATGTATGTATGTATGTATGTATGTATGTATGTATGTATGTATGTATGTATGTATGTATGTATGTATGTGTGTCTTTGGTTCCTTGGAAAACCAAGTGTTTTTTCTTCTTTCTTTACTTTTAGTAGTGAAGCATAGACAACCCATGGCAGCCATGTAATCCCAATACAGAAATACACTATATGTACAATAGTATATGACTAGACACCTTGCATCCAGTGAAGGCCAATCTTAATGCTTCAGCATACCAAGACATGTTTACAACACTGTGGACACTTTGTGGACACAGTTTAGGGAAGAACCTTTTCTGTTCCAGCATGACTGTGCCCTAGTGCACAAAGTAAGGTCCATAAAGACATGGTTGGATGACGTTGGTGTGGCCAGCACAGAGCCCTGTCCTCAACGCCTCCAACACCTTTGGGATAACCTGGAACGGAATTAATGCGCACAAATTCCCACAGAAACACTCCAAAATCTTGTGGAAAGCCTTCCACGAAGAGTGGAAATGTTAAAGCTCCATATTACAGTTTTTGTTTTTGAATGCAGTGTCATTTAAATCCCTGCTGGTGTAATGGCCAGGTGTCCCAATACTTTTGTCCATATATTTTATCAATGTGTCATGTATGAAACTATATGAGGGCTATCATTTGTGGGACCTTAATATGCCTTTTTTTTTTTTTTTTTTTTTTTAAACGAAGACTCATTTTTCATCAATATCTTCTACTGGGAGCATATGTTGCTGACTCCGGCATGGTTACTCTGGCCTTGAGTGACTTGCTTTAGTTTTTGTGGTATAATCTGTTATGCGTTCTCCCCTCAGGACACGTCCCAACTGTCATGCTGGACCTTCAGCCAGGGGGTGATCACTTTGGTCCAGAAGACTTTGACCGGTCCTTGAGACAGGTGATGTATTAAGAGCTGTCAGTGCCCTTTCCCTTCTTGTCATCCAGTTATTGCTTAACTACTGTCTCAGGGAGCTTGTGTTATTCTTTCCCATGACTGATTTATCTGAAAGAAATCTCTCCAAAGCTCCTCTTTAAATATGGCTATCACAGTTGGCTATCACAGTTTGTGGTTCACTTATCAAAGCCTGGAACATATTATGGTATAAACCCACAACAAAACTATTCAGTTAATAAACTAACCTGGGTTATCACAGACAGTTCATAAACAGTGATTTGTTTCATTCACTGTCATGTGCAAGGCCTTAAGTCATAAAGCCTGTAAGCTTGTCAGCGCTGAAGTCTTACCTAACTAAGGAATCAAAGTTTATAATATTACATAAGAGCTCATGCATAGAGCTCAATGTTCTTTTAAATGTAGTTAAGGTATCTATAATGTATCTAAGCAGAGAACAGGTTGATTTGTCACATTTTCACATTTGTCTTCCAGACTGCTCGACAGTTAGCCTTTCTCTACACAATGCTGGCCCTGGACTACAAAGGACCCCGACAGAAAAAGAGAGGACGAAGGAAAAACCTAGAAAGTAAATCATAGGCATTCTATGACTGATGTTTTGTTGTTGTTGTTGTTGTTTTTTTTTTTTACAAAGAACAAAGACATTGAAATTGAATCTGTATGAACTTTAATTAAAATGAAAAACCTGTCTTTTCACAAAAATAAATGAGACATTTTACATTTTAAGCATATGGTGGCAACTGCATCTCCAGCCCTCTCAGCACTGGTATAGAATATCCAGTGCACTCAGGTAGCAGGCCTTCTCAGACACGTAGCACTGAGATGAATGGTTAGGATGATATCTGTGACTGGTGGAGTATTCCAGCAGAAGTCCTTGCCCCTTCAAGGTTGTGATTTTGGACTTGGAGAAACTGCTCGGGGTTTGGGGGAGTGTACTGATGCGAACAGTGAGGTGATCTGGCAGCTCAGTAATTGCAGAGAGGTTTATTTCGGTGTCATCACCGAAATTCAGCACCACCAAGAAGGCCCGGTCTAGTCCATCCAGCTCACGCAAGAAGGCAAACACGTCACGGTCCGCCCAGACGTAGCAGAGCCATCCTCGCAACATCGCCATCTCCTTCTCTCTGAGCAGACTCAAAGCTCTGTACTGCTCCAGCGCTGAGAAAGGATTTTCCTGCTGGACCTGCAAACCCACACACAGACGTGTTTTTTTACATTATTTTTTTTTTCTGACGGGAAGCATACTGAACTATGAGTCACAACAGCTGATACTAAAACAAAGATAAAGGTAGTTTTGGGTGTGGGCATACCTTTACATTGACGGTTTTGTAGTTTGGACCTATGTCCAACCAGGTACCATTTGGACTACCACTGAAGCCAGCATTGAGCTCATCACTCCACTGCATGGGTGTTCTCTGAGGATCCCGACTGTTATTCTAAACAAGAACAATAATGCATTGTGCTTTAGGTTTATTAAGGTTGTTTATTTTTGGATCATTTTGTGGATCATTTTCAGTACAGCATTTATACTGACAAGGTAATGGCATGTTTGAAAACACCTTGGAGTCCTGTGACCATAAACACAGGACCATAAAGTGTCCTGTGACCACAAACTGATCACTGATAAAGGACAACAGGATGGCAAACACAAACTGTGCAGCATTATATCAACAATCATCAATAACTTTACATCTGCAAGGTGGACCAACATGTTAGATATGTCTAAGGGAGTGAGGAGTAAGTGGACACACTGTTTAACTCCATTCCCGGCACACACAGATACTAACATACCGTGTGTGTCACCACGGTGCTAATGTGATTGTCAATGCATTAAAATGGCACATTAACTAACAAAAATGCATTCATATATTTTATACAGTGCAACATAGCGTTTTGGTTTCAGCCCAATGTCTCCTGTTTTACAGCAATGAATTTTGTTAAGTATGAATAACAGCCATCTCACGTACAGGGTTGAACATTCCAAAAGGATCTTGAGTAACAGATACATTGACGTTTTCCATGCCAATCTCCTCTCCATAGTAAGTGGTTGGTGTTCCAGGCAGTGTTAAGAGTAGCATGTTGATAGCTGCGACATATTCCTGGCCAGTTCTGGAGATCATGCGTGGCTTGTCATGATTGCCCACCTGTACAGAGGTTTTACGAGGAATGCGCGATTATACATGTAGTATAGAGGTTCTCAGAATTGTTAACACCCTCAATAAAGACAAACATAAAAGGCTTCAAGAAAAAAAAAGTGTCAGTTTGTCTGAAGGGCACACTGTGAGCGCCGCATGGTTTGCTAACAGTTTTTTAGTTCTATTTAACAACTTACCACCCAGTTTGGCCATTTTCCCTTGGGCATGTTTGACATCCACAGGTCAACTAGTTCCTTGGCTCTTACTCCAGATAGATTATCAGGGAGATCCAGCAGATAGAAGTTAAAGGGGATGTCAGCCTCTTTGACAAAAGATGTTCCATAGTACATCATGGTCTTCTCAATTTCTTCATAGTCATAAGATTCTGTCACCATGAACCTGGCACAGGCAAGGACATGAGTTATTATTTCTCCTAAAAAGGGAGAGCAAAAAGGCAGGATATCTCACAGGATAAAGAAAGTAAATGAAGTAAAAAAAAAACCCAAAATGCAATACCTGTAGCGTCCCGGTTCTCTGCTGTACTCATCCAGGTCTACCCTCCAGCCTCGGAGGATGTCATGCAAGCCCACTTGAGTGTATGTGTAGTCGTGGTACAGGTCAAACTCGGTGTTCACCGTCTCCTACAATGTGAAACGGAAAGAGAAAGAGTTGAAAAATCATAATGACAGTGATCTTAATTATAACAAGCATCATGTAATTGATATTTTTCACTCGTCACTGACTGAAACAAGCAGAGGAACTCTGAAAGTGCAAACAAGAAACATCTAATCAACAGCTCACGTGTTCATATAGTGAAAATGTTCTAATGATTTGAAGCTGAAAAACACGTTTTACATTTTTGTCATTTGCTGCTCATATATTGACTTAAAAACACGGAAAAAGTACCAAGTACATAAATAAAGATACAAAACATTAATTAAATGTAATTGTAATTGCTTAATAACTATGTTTAAATGTATACTATACTATAGAAATGCAATTACATTTAACTACAACTGTAAAACAATAGGTAATATCCGTGGATGTCTTAAGTAATAACCTTCACTATCAGTTTCTATTCGCTGAATGATGTTCATGTATGTATGGGACATTCCGAAGGGCTATGTATAGGTGGAAGCTGTATGTCTGAATAGCTCCTGTTTGCTATTTAGAGCATTTTCAGGTCAGTGCTTATACAAAGAAGGCTAGCACTGAGAGTCAGATGTGTTCGCTCAGGTCTCCTGTTCCTTTGTAACTACGCAGCATTAGAATAATTGGAATGACTGGCCGGTAAAATCCAGGGAAATATGCACCAGTAATCTCCAATCCACGCTGTGAGAACAAAGTCTCATACAATGGCATTTCGACTCTTAATGCGCTCTAAAAATATTTCTGACTCTTTAAAATGCTAATGCAGTCATACCTCCAACAGAAAGATTTTTTTTTTCACTTATGTAATGAATTTTGTAAAAAAAAAAAGAAATTATATAAAGGAATATAATAATATATAAGATAATAATAATGGAAAGTGTGTAAGTTTATTAGACAGAGCATGGGTGAAACATTAAACGCTTGAACGGTTTTAACGTTAAATAACATCCATTTATGAACTCAAAGCTGTACTTAAACTCAACCTCCGTCCAATTTGCGGCTCTGTCTTGAACCGATTTCATATAGTAGCTAACCCGGCATTGCGCATAACAGGGTGACTCACAGGAGGCTGGTTAGGGTCAACCTGGGGTTCATTCCTCAGATGCGTAGCTTCGAGCATGTGCTTGATAGCATCCATGCGGAACCCGTCCACCCCCTTCTTCAGCCAGAAATGGATTATGTCCTGTTAGAAGGAAGCAGTATTTTGATCAAAGCTCATGTGCTAGTAATGGCACAAACGCCCAGGAACATTCTCACCCAGAAAAGACATTATTTCAGGGAAAACGGATGCAGAATTAACGTATATGAACACACATATGAAACAATGCACCATCTGCTGACAGAGGATCTAAATGCCATATTGTTACTGGCAGAAACGCTCTACCCAGTTGATGTAAACGACAGTGTGTCCTCGTTGTTCATTCACAAGCACACACCTACGGATCCATGCAGTATTTAATTTTTTGCAGATAAGAACCCAAGCTAAAAATGAGCTCTGAAACTGTGTATCATCTCTGAATGGACTCTGAGTGTTTGGCAGTGGCTAATATCAGTCTGAAATGTTGGGTCAAGTGTTCAGTTACTCATACACTTGACACTCCTTGTGTCGGGCGCCTTTGAGAAGTTTGGCGAGTGGTGATGTCAAGCTCAGGTGGTGGGCACAATGCCCAGGTGAGTCACTGTATGCCAGCGAGCCAGATAAAGAGTCTACTGTGACTCGCCCCTGCTTAAAATGCACCTTGGAACATTGCAGTCTGCAAGTCGTTTCGTAACAAACACTCGTCTATTCATCCACCTACTGCACGATGCTGCCAGCTCTTTTGTTCACTCTGACACTTTGTCTTTCCCACAATCAGAATATCATAATGCTATCTTCAACAGTCTCCCCCTTATGTTCAGCATCCTCACTATTCACCAAAATAGGCCTTTACAGTTGCTTTTGTCCACGGTTAGCATCCTGAATGCTGGGGTGTTGGTATTTTGTGCAGTGGGGTTTATTAGGTACACCTACCTTGTATCTACACTCTTTGGTTATACACCTACCTTAAGCATACAATTACAAACTGTAGCCCATCTGCCACTACACTAATTTATCACACCAACCCTGAATTGAAAAAGACTACCACAGGACCCATGCTGGCCAGATATGAATGGTTGGTGAATTCAGATATTATTCTTGGTGGTTCCCAGCACAATTAAAACAATAACATGTTAGTGACATTGTAGAGGATATGACAGCTCAGTGTCACTGCTGTCCACCAGCGAAAACATTCAGCCAACAGTGGCTACATATGAAGTCCTGGAGGATGACTAAGACAGTGTAGAGCGATCAGTTATATTAGTAATCAAGTAATCTATCCATTCTTATTTTTGTAAACAAAACATGTTTGTATCCATTAACAAAAGTACATTAGAGAGATCCCTCTGGTGTGGGTTCCATCTCTTGCAGCCAATCACAAAAAAGTGCTACTGGCGCAACTTTAAACTGACCTGTGAATACCCTGTTTATTATACAAATGACAAGAAATCACTAAGGCAATTTGTCCGGAACGAAAATTTGTGATTGTGACAGCCTTAATGAACAAACAAATCTGAGCTACACTCAGTAGCAAACTGGACAGAAACCATTAAAATTTAAATTTAATTAAAATGACTAGCAATGGCCCTATGGTCAGGCCTTTTCATTGATGCATGTGATAATATACAGCTGTTAAGCAACCGATAGGCTATAGTCTGTAAATGTAAACCAATGATGTGTAGTTTTACGTATACCTCATGAAAAGGCCAATGACTGTATCTAATAAACTGGCAACTCTGTGTAGTTATACTGGTCATGCTTGATTTGTGTATGTTCGATTACCGTCATCTCCTTGATGACATCGGGGTTGCGGTAGTTGAGATCCGGCTGCTCTTTGAGGAACTGATGGAAGTAGCATTGCCCTCTCACTGGGTCATACGTCCAGGTGGAGTTTCCAAACACACTCACCTGACAAAGGATCAAGCATTGTGATATGACACCCACTTCACTATGAAAATGTCAAAACAAAAACTACAACAGTATAAACCATATTCAGATTCCTGCCACACTAGTTGATGATAAACATCACAAATAGAAAATATCAAACTCTCTAACCAGGAGTATGTCTCTGAAGTGTGTTTGACCATACCCAGTTGTTAGGCGGTATGCCCTCAGTGCAGTTAACCCAGATATAGAAGTCAGAATAGTATTCTGTGCGGTTACGGCTGAGCTGGAACCAGACGTGTTTATCACTGGTGTGGTTGGGGATGTAGTCCATAATCAGTTTGAGCCCTGTGACAGTCACAAAATACACCTTTGGAAAAAGGGAGAGCTTGGCTTGACAGTCTAACAGACTGTACCAAAACATCACAGTCGTGAAACTGTCAAATTCCTAACATCACTAAAGCAGCTGATTTCCATGCTTTATCAGTGATTTATCAGTTTCATGATGCTCACCCATGCTATGCATGCTGGTCAGGAGGTCATCAAAGTCTTCCATGGTTCCAAAGAGAGGATCGACAGCCCTGAAGTCTTCCACATCGTAGCCAAAGTCCTTCATGGGGGACTTGTAGAAAGGGCTGATCCAGACGGCCTTGATGTTCAGGTACTGGAAATGGCTCAGTTTTTCCTTGATACCTGAACACAAGCTTGAGTTAGCATATTGGCTCCATTCTGAAAGACATTGCAAGACTGAGACCACTTTCAGACCCCATATTTTTTAAAAACATCTTCAAAACATCATCTTTAATGAATAAGTAAGACTTTTAAGTGTTTTCAAGAGTAAATACATCACTTAAACATCAATGTCATTTCAAATATAACAAGCATAAATGCATGAAGGCAACTACTGCATGTGCACACGTTTTTTTATTGCTGCGCCAATTATATTTGTTTAGTGTCCAAGCGGTTTGAAAGTATATCTTTATTGCCACATTACACCATTTAGTGTGCATTTAGTGCATTTTATGGCCGTTATCAAATGCCAATCATGATAAGCGAGCTCATCAGTGTTGAAAAATAACCAATGGAAAGTGAGTGGCATACTCCAAGTGCACATGTGACTATCTATGCAGGCACTTGTTGCTTAACTTTATAAACACACCAGGTCACGCCATAACAAAAGTCTCGATATTTCTAGGTAATTATAAGATTTTACCATAAGACGTTGCAATAGAACTAACAACAACTGGTACAAAATCACAGAGTTTCTACAGAAGTCTATCAATTAATCATCACATGGAAATATTGGATAATATCCTAATTTTATCCATTTTAGTGGGCGAATGAACAAAAGAATAGTAGTTTAGGCCTAGTGGCATGCAAACACATTACATGATCCCATATTGTCCAGCACAGAGGTCTCCGACTACTGGCCTGCGGATCAAAGCCCCTTGCATCCTTAAATATGGCCCACGATTCTGCATTTTGCATCTAACTTTAATTTCATCACATAGTTTTCCTAAAGGAGCATAACATGCACTGGGGCTAATTTCAGGCCTAAAAACATGCCTGTGACTGGGTAACAAAACCATCATGTCTACAACAAACTACAAAATAAATGCAGTCTGTGAAAGAAAGAATGGTAAATGCTGGCCTTTCCTAGTGCTGGGTGATAAACTGGCACTGGTATACAGTTTTGGTGTCATACAGAAATACTGATGTTTAGCGTTAGCAGTACCGACTAAAAATGAGCAACATATGGTCATGAATATAACGTACTGTCCAATTCCAAAATCTTCCTGTTGCCACAACCAGACAATGTCAGTGTGTAACAACTGGATCATGTTTTGTGTAGAGTAGCAGTATTCTGTATGGTTAAGTACAGCTTTATTAACATTTTTAATGCTGTATTAAATGTATCTGATTTCCGGACTCCCTAATTATCAGTATCCCTCAGCACTAGCCTGATCTCAACATAATCTATTATAAAACCAAAGTTGACCAAGGCTGACTTAAATGACTTCAGACTGATATACTGTATTAAACAATATGGAGCTTTTTTATCAGGCATTGTTTAGGTGGTCTCTCTCACTTGACTAGTGGCCCCCAGGTAATTTATATTCGAGACCCCAAGGCAGTGTCTCAGTGTTGCTGGAGTGTGCACATTTATGCTGAGCATATGTATGTGTGTGTGTGTGTGTGTGTGTGTGTGTGTGTGTGTGTATAGATAGATAGGTGGATAGATGGATGGAAAGATAGATACAGCTACATATACATCCATGTCTTTGCTAAGTGAATTTAAGTCAGTAAGTCAGTTCTGAGTGTGTAAGTGCTGAGCAGGTTCACCTCGGAGGTCTCCCACCCCGTTGTTGTCCGAGTCCTTGAAGGAGCGGGGGTACACCTGGTACACCGGGGTGGTCTGCCACCAGCTGAGGCAGCGGGGCGAGAGCACGATGACGGTGATGGTGAGGGCCACGAGCGCGGCGGTGCAGGCCAGGGTGAGCCAGAAGAGGATCTCCCGCGGGACCCTGTACCGTGCTCGGCTGGAGTAGAGCAGGAGAACCTCTTTGGGCATGCCCGCGTACGGCCGGATCTGAGTGTAGCTCTCCTCCCCGTGCGCACAGCTCTCCACACGCACTGCCCGATCCTGCACCCCCGGGCTCGGCTCCTCAGCCGGACTGTCCCCCTGAAAACCGGAGTTTTCCACCCCTTCCTTCAGCTCCATGGCCAGGTTCTCTTCACCTTTGGTTAAACTCATCCTACCTCTAATCACTGAAAAACCCTTTCTCACCAGTGTCTCTCCTCTGGCTGAGGTACGGCTTTATAAAGACATGCCCAAGTTCAGAGTACACGGTCGGTCACTCACTCACTCACTCACTCACACACTCTCTGTCTCTCTCTCTCTCTCTCTCTCTCTCTCTCTCTCTCTCTCTCTCTCTCTCTCTCTCTCTCACACACACACACACACACTCACAGGTAGGGGGAGGCGCTCAGGAGATATTGTACCACAATTTCAAGATTGTTCTGGTTTTATATTAACAGTAGTGTTTAATAGTATTCTCCCTCTACTACCAGTCCTTATCTGAGCGTGTTCTTGCTTCAGGAAAAACCCTCAACAGGAAAAACCCTCAAACTCGAGTACTGGAGATAAAAATATATGGACAAAAGTACTGGGACACACCTCTTACTTCAGAATTTAGACTAGGCCGCTTACTTCCAGTGAGGGACAATCTCAAAAAACTTCAGCATACTAAGACGTTTTGGACAATGCCATGCTTCCAATGTTGTGGACACAGTTTAGGTCATTTAAAAAAAAAAAAAAAAACTACTGGGACAGGTGTCCCAATACTTTTGTCCACATAGTACCAGCTTGAATACGACTGTATAGTCAAAAATCCCCTGACTTGCAGTCCAACTTAGCACCAGATTGTAGCACAGGAGATTGTCCGTTTTTCTTTTCTTCATTTTGGTGTTTTTTGTATATGATGAAACGCTAAAGCTCAATATTGGGAAGTATTCCCAGATAACACCATGTTATTGATTCAGCATTGGATCATGGTTAAATGCATTGATGTATGGTCAGTGTTGTATTATCAACGTTGAAACTAAAGCAATTTTTGGTCCGATTTTCAATATTGATATTACTGAAAATATGCAACACTGAAAGCACCTTTGCTAAAAAAGTGTTGAAACAATGTTGAATCCTTGTTGAATCCATCCACAAATGGTTGATTTTTCAACGTTGAATAGATGGCCTT
>JBBIGA010000146.1:10985476-10999441 GCA_037576975.1 Alestes dentex
CTTGTACCAGTTGCAGCAGACAATCAAAAGTAGATACTGACATGCGAGTGTAGTTAAAGAACTTCTGCAGAAATCTTCCATGTCTTCAAAAAGCACAAAAATGTTCCTTTTACCTGATGTTGTGCAGTAAGAGGGTGAACCCAATATTTGTTCCTCTCCTGCCTACGGCGCTGTATCAGGAGGATTTTTAAAACAATAATGTTGATTGTAAGTTTTAACAAAGAATAAAACTTCATTTACAATGCAGAACTACAGTGTTTTCAATTTAGAACTACAAATCAAGATGGCCAACATGTAAACAATCTGGAGAGAAAAATTACTGCCCCCACAGGTGAATACACAAAACTACACATTGAGCTGCAGGCTGGAGTTAAACAGTGTCAGACGAACGCCAGTGTAACGCCTCATTGAAGTCAATCAAGCACAGATACCAAACGCAACAAAAACACCTATGGCATTCAGAGCACGTTCATTTATCCAAGATTCAAACGTCCGTGTGGACGAGGCCTAAAAGTCTAGTTATTAGGTTGTTTCACAGGTAAAACAGCAATAAGCATCTTTGAGTTTAAACTACTGTAGGCAACATCTGTTGCGTGTTGGGCACAACTGATGCTAGAAATGAAGATCACGAAACCCAGTACTGCATTCCCTAATTCCTTCTATTACTGATTTAACAACACCTCACTGTCACGGTTATGAATTTTAAACCACCACATCAACTATTAGTCCATACCTCTACACAAACTGTCTACACAAACAGTCTTTCAACTGTTATGTCATAGACTTTTAAAGGCACCTCAGAGTCATTCACTCATCTTTACTGACCGATACTGTCCAGCTCCTCCAGACGAGCAAGGTCAAAATATGGCAACTAGCCAATGAACTGGCGAGTAAATAAGCAGAAACATCCTAATTCTAATGTACTGTTTTTTTTTCCCTTCTTTATGAAGCATGATTAGGTGTTAAACTTACCAAATGAAACAGGAGGGCTGCATTAATCAAAAAGTGAACACAGAATTAGAAAAAGCTAAAGTGTAACTAAGGGCTGCAACATTTTGACTGTATTAACTGTATTAACAGCTAATACTCTGGTAAATTAGGATGCATGGACACTTGGAGAACTTTCAGTAGCAATGTCTGAGCTCAGCAGACATCATAAATCTTCAAGAGACATCCAAAAGACAAGAGAACTGCTGCTGAAGAATGGCAACAAGTGACTTTGCTAGAGCTGAAGAATAAGTGCAATTTCAATGTGTATAGTCCAGAACTGTGTTCATATAAACCACAACTAATTGTGCAGCCCAGATGTACTGACTAGAAATTATTTAAACATTTTAGGATTTGTTGTGTCAATGGAAATTGTAGCAAAAGCATACAGGGAAGGGGAGACATATACACAACAAACTTAGTACAGGCATAGTGTACTCTGACCAACACCAAGACTAAAGCACAAAGGCCTATGCTACTGGGCACGTCACACAAACCAGAACAAGGCAGGGAAACACCATCCTCTCAACACACAGACTGTCCAAGAGCCAAGACCACCAACATACTTGCTTGTGTTCTCTCTCTCAGTCTCACACGCACACACAGTCTCTTGGATGTCCAGTTGGGGAATTTTAAAGACTAACAGTCCAGCTCTGACACACACACAAAAATGTATATCAATCTGTTTATATCAGATTAAAACCACTACATCACTAGGAGGAGGAAAAAAATTTCCCAGCATGCAGCGTACAGGGCACCTGGTCATAACCACAAACTCAATGCATCATTATCATCATGAGACGCAGATTAAAATCATGACAACCATGCTCTACACACCCATGTTTTTCAAGCATTAACTTGAGCAGTTTGAAATCTTCACAACAGGTTTTCCGTGTTGAGTCCTTCACTGTCTAATGTTTTAGTGTGGTGATCTCAGCCTTTGTGCTTTGTTGCAGTGGCCCAGCAGGATGAGCTCATTGCAGCTGCGAGTGTTTTGAACTGGACGTGTGTGTTCACTAGACTGAATGAGTGACAGAGCAGGAGCCACAATATGAGGCATGAACTCGGGTGAGGTCTCATGATGAGATGACCAAAACCAACCTGAAGTGGAAGAGGGCCCAGTCTGTACAGTACATACAGTGAGAGCCAACAAGTTTTAATATATCTTCACTTCAAATATACATTATGTAAAATGTCTTGACTTTGCACAAAACTTATGTACTCATATAAGTATAAATGAATCAAAATGAAAACAGTGCTAGAAATAACAGCTTTACAGCAAGGTTTAAATTATGTCCATTCCTCTTGGACCAAACTCTTCTAATTCTTAAGGTTAGAAGAGTCCCTCTGATGAATTCACAGTTCCAGCAGTCCCTACAAGCACCT
Source organism: Alestes dentex (assembly GCA_037576975.1). Classification (NCBI taxonomy): domain Eukaryota; kingdom Metazoa; phylum Chordata; class Actinopteri; order Characiformes; family Alestidae; genus Alestes; species Alestes dentex. The sequence continues at coordinate 10,987,850 of JBBIGA010000146.1, forward strand.
TCTCATTTTGCAGAAACCAGTACGGAGTTATGATGCCCCACCTCCATGACAAACTGAAATATGGCCAAAGAGTTCTATTGTTGTGTCATCTGACCAGAGTACATTGATCAAAAAGAGCTCAGATTAGTTTAAAGTTTATAACTGTGCTTTTTTTCAGCAGAGGCGTTTGCTTGGGGGTGTATGAAGAGACGATTGTGATGCAATTTACTGCTTATAGTTTTCTGCGCAACTGTTGTTCTCAGGTGATCATGTCACTTTTCTCAAGCGACTGATGGCCACATCGTTAGTTCAAGGCACATCCTGGTTGGTGTATCTGCCTGTTCCATGGACTTTCTAACTGCATTTTATCCAACCATTTGTACTGACAGGGATATTTATGGGCTTTTTCTATTTGAATGTTGTTGAATAATATTGTATCTGAGAAATGTAGCGAGATCCTTCACTTCCGATGTATTAATTACAACTTCTCTTTTTATGTATACTTGAATATACTATCTGAACATTTTGTCCCCTATGAATTTAGTTATAGTTGTTTATGCTTAGAAACAAACACTTTTTTGATCATATTATAAGTGCAAGGTCAAATGACATTTCAGTGAGTGTACATTTGAAGTGGATATACGCACTGGAAGTAGGTTAAGCAACAACAAAAAAAAGAAAAAGTGTTTCCACTCACTGTACATTCCACCATAGGAGTGTATACTACATACAGTTTGACTGACAGAGTACAGAAGGGGGGGGTGTCAACAGCAATCTATTGAAAATGGAGACTTACCCCGTCTTCTTCTCTTTGGGGATTGAGCCGGTTATACACAGCCTCAATAACGCTGTGCCTGTGATGAGAAAATAAACATATGCACACAAGCACAAACATGGAGAAAATGTATAGATTTTGCTAAAACTCTGTACTTATAAAAACATACTTTTAGTACTAAGAAAAGGAACATTTAAATTAATTTTGAGGTCAACTTTCTATAAGGCCACCGTGAATCATCTCTGAAGGGTGTTGTATGCGTGGGTGCATGGGCGTATGTTGCTTACTTGCTAGCGAGGCCTCCCCCTGGTGGGAGGTTTGGGACATTCTCTGTGGCAAGGTTTCTCATGATATGTACCAAATCAGGAATGCCCTCTTCGCCTGCTTTCTCTATGAGCTCTGAGAGAGGGAATAAAAGACCAGTTAAAGAGCACCAAATGGAACCACCAACATTACAAAATACTCTGCATCCCTGTCCACTAGACCACTAAAACATCTCCTTAAACAGAAAAACATGAGCCAGTAAGAAAGTTTTGGTAAGAGCTCATGAAAGGAACAGATGACCACTGAAAAGAGATAAACATATAAATAAACAACATAAGGGCTGTAGACATATTTTAAGTGGTGGCAATGATTAAACAAACAGTTTAAGTACAAACATGAATCAGCACACAGAGGACTAAGCATGAAAAATTTTTAAATATAGGCAAGGAAAATCTTCAGGTTTTAAATGGACAATTACCTGAGACTGCCCTAGCAGTTTAGCTAACAAACTATCACTCCACTACACTGCACACAGATGAAAACTCTTCATCCTCTACACAAAGTATTTACTTCAGTGGACAATGTCCAAACACGTCAGTTTGTCAGAAAAATATTTAGCGTTTCCTGATCTGGCAAACATGACCTAGAGGAGTTATCCTAGTTGGCAAAAAAGGACGCACTACAGAGGCTAACTATAGCCTTCTCCAATTTCTACTTTCTCAGTGACATCCTAACATGTATAACCCCAAAGATTCAAAAAGCAAAACCAAATCAGACACATTTTTATGTTTTAGAAAAACTGATTTTGATGATCCTCAGGTTCCATTTTCTCTAATATTAATAACAATCTCTCTCTCTCAGAATTTACCCAAATATTATGTGCATTTGTGTCTTGTTCTGAACAAGGTGGTCACATTTTCCTAGTATGCATTTTTACATTGTTGTGTTACTTTTTTGTAATTTTTTGTGTGTCTGCGGAAGCAATTATTCTTTTTATAGCCAAACAAAGTGCCACTTCTCGTCCGAGCCTGTATGGACCGGACGTTTTTGCTGGTTTTATCTTTTTCGCAGCTGCACGCATTTTTTTCCCTCACCTGTTGTTGGCCACAAATGTTTTGCTCCACCCGTTTTCATCAGTCCTTGACCATAAATGGCCTGGTAATAGAGCTCAATTTAACAACCCCCTCTGCGGGCGAGCGTGAAATGAGAATGTCACTGGTTTGATCCTTGCTTTTGTTGTTTTGTTTTGTTTTTTTTTTACTTTTTTTGGCCATAAAACCAATGTTTGGGTGCCTTCTTAGACAGTGTCCAAAAACAGCTCGTTTAATTGGTCATTAAAACTAAATGAGGAGAGAAATGGTGAGACACAGAGTACATCAGTGAAATGAGGGGTCAGAAAAGTTTGGCTAAAGGGCAAAAGTTTGGGTACTCTTCTCTTTGGTCAAAAGTATTGGCACCCCTTTCTTTGTGAAGAAGTATTGGTAACCCTGTCTGTCTGACCCATGTTTTTACATTAAACCTCTTAGCAACAAAAACCACTTAGAACCACCTTCCAACACCACAGCAACCACTAGTTACCACAGCAACCGGATAGCTACATCTTAGCAACCACCCGCAGAGCCATAGTAACTACCAGAGCAACATTATAGTAACCACATTTACAACCGCAGTTACCATAGTAACCATGCAATCACAATTCTGGCAGAAATGCAATCTAGTTTTAATAAACATTTAACACTTGGCCAATTTCATATTTTCTCAAACTGATAAAATGAGTCATCATCTCAGTTCATTTCTTATATTGTTAGCCTCTATATTTTCTGACCACCATTAAACATAAAAAATAGCAAAAGAGTGATGTCAGGTTGCAGAACCTTGTAAACTTTGGACCATAGGGACGATATGATGAGAAGAAAGAAAGAAAGAAAGAAAGAAAGAAAAAAAGAGATGAGAAAGAGAAAAGTACAAGAGAAGGGGTAGGGAGAGGGAGAGAGAAAGAGAGAGGAAAAAAGAAAGGGAGAGAGAAGGGCAGGGCAGAGGGACTGTAGAAGGGAACCCTGCGGCCCAGTTGGACTGCTCTGGGCCTGTTGCCAGCTCGATGTTCAGCCAGCACATTCCTCACCGGAGCAGCAGTGCTGACGACTCCCTAAGGCCCTCTCAGCACCCAGCCAAACATCACCACAATGTTACGCCAACCTTGGCCCAACACTCAGGGCCATGAGTTTACATAACCTGCAAAACTGCACTAAACTCACAGGCGCTCGCCAAAGCATGTCCAGCATCCAAAAAAGAAAAAGGGAAGGGTAAAGGAAACGAGGAAGAAATTAAAGGAACAGTGACGAGCTATGGAAATTTCACACAAGGAAATGCAAGGACCAGAAAAAAAACAAAAAACAAAAGGAGAGACCTAGACTGCCCCTTTGACCTACATAGTCACACACTAGCCTAATTTTTTCATTCAAAGCTAAATATGAGATGTTCTAACATTTAAATACCACAATTCAGCATTTCTCCAAACCAAATGTGAAATCTTAAAATAAGAGTCTAAAAACTGATCCTTTTGGCTATTTTACTTCAAAAAGGAAGGATGTGTTCAGTGCCTTGGAAAGCATGTAGCATTTCAAAACGTTCATAGTAATGACAGCATTGTTGTGAGACAAGTAGCCAGCTGACCTCATGATCAAGCATGTGTCCAAACGGAGGTTTGGCTAGCTGTACGAAGTGGGTGGGGAGCTTTCAGACAGTTGCTATAAAGATATTTTACAGTGTGCTACATGTCACCAGTATGACCCAGTCCAGCATCATGATCTTGTAACATACCATTATTTGAGGGTGTTTGGTGGCAAACTTAACAGAATGGTTGATGAAATATCTTATTTACAAATTTCCAATTTACCCCAAATGTAGTCCATCATTAAAGAATCCTTTGATGCTCTTGTTTTGATTCTTTAATTTTGCACTGAAGTTCCAAAATCAGTGTAGCTAACAACAGAAATCTTCAAAAATGTTTTCCAAAACACAATATACATTACATCCAACTTGCCAGTAACAAACATCTTGCACTGTTGCTTCTGATTTCCCAGCCTGAACATAACACCACATTAGAGCTGTCATTAATGTGTGTTCAAGCAGCCCCTCCTTAAACCGCCCTAAAGGGTAAGTGATTTCCTCTTGTCTAAGATGGCTGTCCTAAAAATGTTACACCATTCAGTTTCAGAGTGACCAAGTTTTTGACCATTTTACCTGATTACAGCAGGTCATATTGTGTCCTAACCCAAAATCACAAGTGTGTGTGTAAGACATTACTTAAGAACTGGGTGCAATTTAAAGTGTGTGGGCACATATTCACAAAAAACATTTTGTGTGACTTCGAATTCTAGTTTTAACTACATAAGCCTTGTATCTCCAGTGCAAACTAAAGATACGGCTGAACGTTCCCCGAAAAGAACCATTTATTCTACAAAACTTCAGCCGCAACAGGCTTGAGTTGCAACAGGCATATTTACACTATTAACGAAACATAAACATGTATCAAGGTCCGACAGGGACAACACTTCCAGTTGATTAGCAAAAAATAGAGCCAATTATAATGTATCCTTATAATACAATTATACACCAATTATAATGGCAATGTTGTGGGAATTCTTTGTGTGAATGTAAAGGAGGAAAAACACAAATAATCTCACCTTCAACACGCGACTCAAGAAACTTATCCAGCTCTGCATCTTTCTTTACTGCCTCCTCTGACACTTTTGGTGCATTTGGCAAACACACTAACACAACACTCATGTTATCTCGACTTCCCTGTATGGAGAGAGAAGGGGAAATTTCCTCCTGTGATACCATAAACAACGCCTTAACAGAAAATGAAAGGAGTGACTGACAATTTATTTAGGGTAATCCAAAACTAGGAATGAAGTTCTTGTACCTTGTGTAGACACGTATCCACCACCTCATTGCACACTTTCTCTAAGTCGTCAGACACCTCCAGCCTGGCGCGGACGAAGGCGCACAGCTCTTCGTTGCTCATCACGTCCCAAATGCCATCACAGGCCAGCACCACAAACTCATCCTCAGCCTCAGAGCGCACAATCTCGAATACCTCCGGCTCGGGCGAGACCAGCTGCTCCGTGGGACCTTTGCCCTCCACACACTTGTAGTCGTAGTCGCCAAGGGCCCGCGACACAGCCAGAGAGCCATTTACCCGCTGGATCATGACGGAGCCACCGGCGTTCTGGATGCGCTCCTTCTCGCGTGGGTTGCATGGCTTGTGGTCCAGCGTAGAGAAGCAGACATGGCCATTGCGGCACAGCAGCGCCCGCGAGTCACCGCAGTTAATGAAGTACATGTGCTCTGGCGAAAGCAGCACAGCCACGGCCGTGGAGCCGCTGCGGTCCATGCCGTTGCGCAGGTCTGTGAAGCTGCGCATGTGCTCGTCTATGCGCAGGAACCCGGCGCGGATGCCACTCTTCACCGCTTCCACAGCTGGCGTCTCAGGTGATGGAGCACCGGCCCGCCGCAGCTCGTCCGCTGATCCAGCCGCCACAATGTGCTCCAGCAGATGCTTGGAGCAGTAGTTGGCCACACGTGAACCGGCATGCCCATCGTACACAGCGAAAAAGGACCAGTTGTCCAAGCCGTGGGGGAGGCCCACCGTGGCCGTGTGCGCATCTTCCATCTCCACCCGCCAGCCCTGCATGCTGCTTAGGCCATAGCGCAGGCCGTTGCCCTCGCCGTGTGCATTGTGCTTCTCCGTCTTGGGCTTGTCCAGGAATGCCCCCATGGCTCAAGTCACCGTCTATGGGACAGAAACAGAGAGAATAATTGAAACATTTTGAAACAATTGAAACAATTTAGCAGTACGGAAGTAGTACAATTTAGCAGTACGACTACATTGACAGCTACTGGCACTAGTATATTCTCCGATTTTATTTTTTATTCACAAAGTTTCTCGGTTAATTTACTGATGGGCATTTTGACAATTTTATTAACATTCTTTGTTAAAATTTCCTACTGGACTGATACAAGAAAGTCGTCTAATTTTTCAGGGTTTTTCCAACTGTAGTCTCGTTTATACAGCAACATCGATACCAACATTTTTTTTTTTAGATTTTCTTAAAAATATTCTACTGTGGCTCAAAACCAATTGCAGTTTGAGTGAACTGTTCCACCACTGTTGTAAAGTTATAAACTTTACAAGTCTAAACCAACTGAAACTTACAGTAGGTGAGTAGAATATAAAATGAAATACTGAAAGCCAAAACAACTGCTCTGCAAACTACCAACAATCACATGGGCATCCAGTATCTGTAGCCGGGGTTTGGTCTTGCCAGAAAAGACCTCCCCAAGCAAGTCTGGCATTCTCTCAAGCCAAGGTTTGCCAGCACATTCGGGACAGGTTGACATTTAAACTACACACAAACTCTCATTGCGCTTATTCCAGCTACGACATACATTAAGACTTTGGCATTCATGTTGAAGGTGTCCAGACTATGAGCTACCTAAAGACTAGAATTGCATTATTTCATCTCAGACTTACAAATTAAACTCAGAATTACATGGAGTGCAAATAACTTCCGCACACGGCTCACATCATACGCTGAGCTGGAAACAGTAACGAATATGAATAAAGAAGGATTAGACTTGCTTCTCCACAGACAGCATTCTTATAACACCATATCAAAAAGCTCCAAGTGAAATAAACATGTTGGGGTGCCTGGCTCTGAAACCATGGAGTGGGTGTACCTCCTGAAATTCATCACACTGTGAGCCTGATAATCCTACTGCTTCTACAGAGCTGCTTTAGCTTTTCAAAGGTGTCAAGATCTACACTGTTCGAACACAGCTAGCAAGGACAAAAGATTAGCTCATGAGTAGGAGAAAAGGCTGGGTATACAGACTTTAAAAATAACATCAGCTCTATACTTGAATGGGTAACACAACAGTTACTTTGCTTTGCCCTTACTCAAAGGTGAGCAGACTGACATTTTATCCTATGGACAATGTATGCCTAAATTCTTGGGAGAGTGTTTAAACGACCAGTTAAACTTTCCTGAAAAGCTGGAAAAGCCATCAGCTGTGTGTGAACATTATTAGCGCCAAACCTCAAGGCACCTGCCATTCTTTCAGACAGGCCCTCTGTTCATTTAGAACTTTAAGCACAGCTGAAGTAACTGTTGGCCTTGTTGTAAGAGATTAAACTTCTCACTCAGCAGGATGACAAGATTTGCTCTCTTGTAAAGCTCTTGCCAAGCCGCGCTGTGCACAGGCTGTCTAGACATATGAATAGACATATTCCCACTTGCCAGGTGAAATGCATTTCAGAGGAAAAATTGGATGCCTTTTTATGCGAGTATGCTGCTCTGCATTGACGTAAGGGTCACAAGAGGAAGTCTGAGGGTGTGGGAGGACACATTATCTATTAGTGATACTCGATACAGAATGGAGTAAGATTCCAGTCACAGCCTTCTGTAGGAGGCTACAAAATACAAACAGAACACAAACAAAAGCAGGACATAATTTATATCTCTTTATTTAGCTAACACTGGAAAATGCTGTCTTTTGGCATGTTTACGAAGTCAATTCTGAAGACAATCTCGGAAGTGGTCAAGATTTTTTATTTTCTAGTCATATAGTGTGGCTGTATAAAAATATAGGCCTAGTCCCCCTGACTCTGCTGAAAAGTCTTACTGTAGTGCAAACTGAATGAGGCCTGACAGCAATGTACTCTTGCTTTTTTAGCATCGAGAATCCTCATCTGACTGCAATGTACTCTTGCCTTTGCCAATAAAAGTGCACTGACTATAGAGAGCCAATTACATGATCTGAAACAATCTATTTATCAAAGTTTTAGCTCTGGTTAGCAATACAGGGCTTTTATGGCTGACCACCATAAAAGATTGTGCTCCCAAATACAGACCAACGTAAATTTTACACCAAGAGGAAAAAAAATAAAAAATAAGTCAGTCGCATTGGCACTGGAACAGTGACCTCAGCATCACTGTTTTAATTCCAGTAGTGCAAACAGCAGTGTTCTGGAACTTGGAGCTCGCCACCAGCCAGCAGTGAAAGCAGGTCAAGCACACTGCCAGCTCAGTCACACCACAACCCTTATTGTTCACAAGTGCAAGCTTCAACTACTGAACAGAACACAAATAAAGCTGCACAATTTAGAAATGAAGATAAAGCAACATGTTAAAAATGTATTTTGAACAACTAAGTTAAATCTGCTCTAACAATTACTTTTCAAAGTACATGCAACTGAAATGTTATACTCTCACACCTGAAGCTTTGGGAATCAGGAACTTTACCTAGTAAAAATCTATAAAAACCTTGCCCCTGCCTAGGCGCCTCATAGGTGAACCTTCAAAACTGAAGAATCCATTAATATCTAGCGGCAAACAAAGACAAAATAAGACCTAAGGACGTTAGATCTATCAAGCATCAGTATGGATAAATGGGTAAAATGGGGTTTTTAGCACTATATGCTCACAAAAGACCATCACTTATGTTGTTTTGCACTGGGGTGGTAGTACTTTAATAGATGAACCAGTATACCAACCACTACTAACATTAACCAACTTAGTGTCCCGGAAATTGCGAGAGTACAACCATATATGTTCACTAAATCCATCATACTAAAATACAGTTTTACAAATGTAAAATAAGGCCTGGGATATACCAGAGATTTTAATTTTGCTTACACCAGATACAGTCAATCAGATAAAATAGAGACAAGCAGATTTTCCACTCCCAGCACCTAGATGTTCAGTGTTTTGTTAGCATTAGGCCAGCAACAGTGTATAATTGAAAGGTGTTCTAGCATAAGCACGGACATGTGAAGCTTGAAACAGCCATACACATAGTAGTCTTTGTTTTTTATGCTGACCTGTTTTGCAAATATTTAAAGCTTTGTGAGGGCAGAATAAACAGAGATCAACAATAACATTAAAACTATTATTGTATAGCCTGGCGATGCTTTGACCCAGGCGTCAAGCCATCACAATTTAGCCCTTGTCCAAGTAGCTTAGGTCCTTATGTTTGCCTATTATTCCTGCTTTCAACACAAACACCACCAAGAAATGACTGTTCACTTGCTGCCAGAGCTGCATTATAAAGGTAATATATCATTGTTGCAATATTAAAACACCCATATTGTCATTTTTCTGGAAAATCTGTATATATTGTTCCAAATGGTACATTTACTGGCCCCACCCATGCAGTCAATCTAGGAAAAATAAGCTACAAAACCAGCCTGTTTTCAAATCATAGTTTTTTGATGTCACAAAACCAACCAAATACTTATTTTTAGCCCCACCCATTAATGCACTGATTCGCCAACGGCTGAAAATTTGACTTTTGTTGGATTACATGAAGACCTGGATTCACCTGGAGCTGTCATTGGTCATCCTGTCAGAAATACTGTAATTGGTTAGAGGTTCATTTGTGTACTGCAGCTATTTGCAATATCAGTATTTCAGAGACCGACACTGCGATAAAGATTAACAGACACTACACTCTGCAGCCCTACTTGCTGCCTAATACTTCCCATCACCTGGCAGGTGCCACTGTAACAATAATGTTTTTAACTTCATTTGCTTTCTGGTTCTGGGTTCTGGTTTTGAGGTTCTGGCTGATAGGTGCTGTTATACTATTATTGACACTATTATTTTTTTTTTTTTTTGGTCCTTGGTAATCAAAGTCCCCACGCTATGCGGTCTGCTCTGAACGAAGCTCCACACAGATTCAGATTATGTTCCAAGTTTATGCTCCTCCTTTGTAATCCATCTAGTTTTCAATTTAGTCACTGTGCTTAGAACATCTTCTGTATGCGCCGACCATTCCATTCAGCTGATGACCTTTCACACATGACGTCAACACTGCATTTAACAACAAAGAATCAGCGTCTACACTCTTCAGGATACTGGGTCGTAATTACTGAACATGCTTAATGTTAACGATTTCCTGTCAGGGAAGCCCTAACTGGACTGGGAGCAGATCGGAGGAGTAAAGAATACCCTGGGTATAAAAACACACTAACAAATTCAGGAATTTTAGTAAATACACCTTTAAGCTAGTTAAAAAAAAAACAGCACTTAATCTAAAATAATGACATTATGCTGTTGAAATCTGACATTTAAGTTTAATCTTTAAGGCAACCTGTCTTAACAATTCCATTATATGAACCTGTAAACTAACACTAGTGTAGCCAGATCCTCAAGCATCCATGTGAAGTCATGTCTACATACGCAATTTCAGTTACTTTGGTAGTTAATTATTCAGCAGCACCACCCTAACAGCGGTGAAAATGAAATAAAGCAGTATGAAGAAATATTTTAAAAGTGTAACATATAAAACAAAATATTCATAATTCATACAGAAACACAGGGAAAGAATTTGAAGGGAAGGAAAGGAAAAGTGGCATTTGGCGGACGCCCTTATCCAGAGCGACTTACAATCAGGTTAAGTGTCTTGCTCAAGGACACAGTGGTAGAAAGCGGGGGTTTGCACCTGCAACTTTGTGGTCATTGGGTTTACAGGCAAATGTTTTACCCACTAGGCTACTGCCACCCTACTTGAAGCTATTCTGTAAAGATCTGAACCTAATGTTGATCTCTGAATTTTACTAAAGGAGCCTGTTAGCTATGCTGACCTGGTCGGCTTTAATAAATGTCTGGTCTGGTCAGAATTGAAGAGAAAAATAGTATACCCAGTAGCTCAAGAGCATTTTAACAGCAGTATTTGCATATCAAACGCTTTTGTTTTACATAGTCACGTTATTTATACTAGCGTAGTGTCGTCTCATGATCCTAGAAGTTGATCTTCAGACCCCTCTCGTCTTCCTGAAACAATAGGGGATCGTTTAAAATGAACTGTTTATAAGAGCTGGACTTTCCACAGTACTTTCTGAAGTGTACATGAACACTTCTCTATTACCAGTTTCATTACACTTTAAAACACGACATCACATTTCATACGCAGAACCGTCATAAGCAAGTCAGTCATCTCCTGCCACAGTTTCAAAAATGATGGAAACTGCATGAACAACAGTGCCAAAACACTAAGAATAACTCCAAAATAATGAAATTCATAGCCTTGGATGACAACCAATATCTGTTGTTGAAGATGTTTGATTTTGTGGTGAGTACTGTATGGTATGTGCTTGTATATTTTATTTTTCAGTTTTCAGCCCAGTGAGCGCAAAATTTTACACAGTAAAAATTGAATTGAAATTGCCATTTTTCAAAGCCACAAATATTATACTGTAATGTTCTAACTGACTAGTTCAGGTGACTCTCCCAAATGTCCCTCTTTTCACTGTCTATAGAGTATTTAGAACGCTCTCCACCTGGCACAACCGGCTTTACAAAAAAAGTGCGCCATGACATCTGACCAAATCAACAACACTCCACACATTTATCTCAAAGAGTTAAGTATTTGTTACTATATAGGGCTAATAGTCAGTTTTGAAAATAAATAAAATAAATAAATATATATATATCCACACACACACACACCCACACATATATATATACACACACACATATGTACATAGATACATATAAACACGTATA
>JBBIGA010000146.1:10999541-11011827 GCA_037576975.1 Alestes dentex
CACACCCTCACACACACACACACACACACACTCACACACACACACATACATACACACACATACACATACATACATACACACACACACACACACACATATATATATATATACATACATACATACATACATACATAAATTCTATTTCGGTTTAACCATCATTAATAATCAATAAACTGATAGGAGATTCCAACCCAACTACAGTGTATTAAAACACACAGCTCCACAACAGCCAACCACACAGTCTGGCCTATATTTCTGACATACTGATCCTGATATCATAAAGCAGAAATGTCGAACGCGCAGTTTTATCCCAGCTAGGCCTGAGCAGACTGCGGTACAGTCATTTGGCATGTGATGATGTCATAAGGCAGCTTGTCTGAGTGTCTGCGTCTCACACCCATTGAATTATAAATAACCGCTAGCTAGGACTGCACACTACCCACATTCCATTCTCTGAGGCCTCCAACCATACACTCAATTTTCAAACTCTCACCTTTCATCAAAGGGAAACTGCATTTCCTCCACGCTCAACCCTCCAGAGCCACTTCACTAGGCCTAGCTGGAAAACCCTTCTACCTCAAAGGCATACGACAAGAGGGGTTGAGTTCTAGGCTTGCTTTTTAAAGTAGCTTCCATTCAAGGAAGGCATTATCCGCTGAAGTCTAGTATAATGTTTGGTATCAAAACAAGGTGCTGCACGCTGAACACCTGTGCCCTGACTCCACATTCAGCACACTTTGATCATGTGCTGTGATTAGCATCACAGTACACTAAAAAGGCCAGACAATAATAACTCATTGGTTATGGATGTGGGTGGTTTCACAGAAGGCTTTTTGTTTTAAAGCAAAAGACAAACAGAAACTAAATATATTCAATGGAGACAGGAAGTGGGACAGACCTTTGAAGACTGATTCAATGATGGCACCCAATAAAAGGCAAAATGGCAAATTTATACAGCGTTTAGCTTGTTATGCTTTGTTCCAGAATTCTAGCCACCAAATGCACGTTGATTATTCAAGCTGGGGGAGGTACAACAGCACTTCTTTTCTGATATTTAAACGTTATTTTCTGATGAAGATTAAAAAAAAAAAAAAAAAAAGTTCCGTCAGTGGCTGGCGTCATGTGACTCAGAGGAAGCACATGCTAGCCCTCCCAGCTTGATAGTAATATTTGATAGGTGCAGACTTAGGTGCAGGGTGGAACTGAACATAACTAAATTGTTATTAATATTAATACGTTTTTAAACGAGACATTTTCAACATACACAGCACTGATAACCGGCATTTAATCAGCGCCATGTGTGTCAAAAAGGTCAAATGTAACAAAACAACCAAAACACTCGGTTTAGCCAGAATGACTTACCACATGAGGTTCAAAGTGTCATTAATATAAGGAGCGGCTTTACTTGCAAGCATTGTTTTATACGCCTGAGCAAAATGCTGCAGAGCTGGCAAAACGCAAGAAGAAAGACATTTACATATCCGCTTCTCATCAGAGACTCATCATCGCGGGCAGACCAGAAAACAAACCTATGCTACCTCCACTCACTCTAAAAATAGCCTTTTTATCATTACCAGCTCGGTTCCATAAGACGGCGAGTCATTTTTACAGCTTTAAAAATGCACCTACCTGACCTTGTGTAGGCCTGCATTCAACAGATATGTGTCCAGGTGATCAGCTGCTCTAGCAAAGGTCCCTACATTCCACTGATGAGCACAGAGGAGGCCTACACAACACCAGGATGTATGGCACTGCAGTGATGTAACCACTGGACCACTGTCATATGTTCCGTTTCCATGCCTACCATGCCTGGAGTGGCAGCTAAGAGTGGTTTCTATGGCAACAGAGAGCTTCAACAGGGCACTTCAGTGCATCTTTGCTGTGACCAGTCCCTTCTCTGGAATGGAAAGTGTAGCGAGAGAGCAGACGGCAAAAATTGCTGCTTTGAACGTATCAAGCACACATCTGAACTTCAAGTAGAAAAACGTGAGACCCACGTTAAGCATTGTCTTCAGTTCCCATTGCATCCATTACACAGTCATGTTTAGCACAACTGTCAATTCTAGAAAACTGATCTTTTTTCTTTTCAGTGTACACATTCACAAGGGTACCACATAAACGCAGGGTATGAATACATTTCAAAATTGGGTCATTAACATACAAGGATGCACCTGAACATATTTTCCTAATTGGCTTACTTGCCAGCAACCCTAAAAACACTAGCTTCTCTCATTACAGAGACCTGTGAGCAAGACTGCTATATATGACGTTGTGGTGGTTAAAAGACTTTTAGAATCAGACAATAAATGAAGGCATGCTGTGTAAATGTGCCAAATATGAGACGCTTTCTAGCCTGGAGTTGTTTGACTAGAGTAAAACCAGATTAACAATTATGCAAGTTAACTTATTTCATGATATGTTGGCGCTATATGCTGTTCTCATTTCTTTTCAAATGGCCATTACGCAACAGTCATGCCCATTCTATATTTTTGTCTATTTTAAGCGATATCCAGGAATGATTATTCATATTTTGATCATTTTGATGAGAGGACTGATACACACAGTGGAAAAATAGATTTCACAATATCGCACATTGTTCAAGGCTTACATAATGCAGGCCTCATTTCATTAAGATATGAACTGTACAGGATTATTAAACAGACTATAAAGACTGAAGTACATATTTAAATACTATATAGCACTGAAGTCAAAGTGTAACAGAAGCAAAAATTAAATAAAATTCATTTTCATAACAGGAGTCAAGACTGGATTTTTACATGTATCTGCCATCCAAGGGCCTGAAATGAGTGCTGTCGCACTTCCTTTTTAGAGAAGGTACACAATTCTACAGGCTCGAAATTGCAGCTTGATTCTACGTCACATCAAGCAGGTCACCCAGCCCCCACTCGGATAAACACACCCACTCAGCCAGCTTTCACCGCCGCCTCTACCATATCACACACTGACCTCTGATGAACAGGACCATGTAAGACAATTATATAATGTATCATATAAACAATATACTTTTAAGTTTATGAAAAATCAAGGACAACTGATGTTGGTATTTTCAATCGCTCTGTGGGCAAACTGAATCATTGCCTGTCTTCACTAGAGTAAAATGGTGTTTAGCTAAGTTAACAGGCTTCAGTCAAATCCAGTAATGTTACTTAAATGTCTGCTATGAGCTTCAAATATATGTAAGTAATCTAGAGAGTTAAAGTGTCCAAATTCCCCACTGTTAGCTTAAAGCTAATGTATCAGGCAAAGCCCCATTAATAAGCTAGTTTAGTAACTAACAAGGTTGATCAACAGACTGGAGAAAAAAAAGCTGTATAACTGCATTTAGCAAAGTATCTAACTCACAAACCATAAACACCAAGAGTGAATAATATTATAGAATATTATATTTTATAGAATTATATCTTAAGGTATGGCAGACATGCAGTGTGTAGCTGTGGCTGACAGCAGTTAGCAAGCTGGCTAACTGACTGTAAACAGTGAAAACACAAACCTTAACAATACATAATACATTTATAAACATACACATTAAAAAAATGCAAAATAACCTCATGTGAGCGGATTCTGTTCGCCACAGAGCAAACTGGCTAACTCATCTACCACATACAGCAAAACCAAAGTAAAGATAACAGTCTGACTATGTATCATTTAGTCAGTATTTCTTGAGTTTATTTATAGTCAGTGGTGAAGAAATGTTACAAATTAGCGTTCCCTCCATTTTGCATATTCAGTGCCGTTGTAAGAAGGGCTCCCCTTTCAGAGGTCAAAGCAGTGGAGGCAGGAGAACTATTAGCTAAAGATACAACTTTGCATGTAAAAGATGGGCCTGACATGGTATTTTGCATACAAAATATATTTGCCCCAGGAGAATGAAATCAAAAATCACACACTGCTTCAAATTTCATTAAAACAAATGTATATTTGATTGCAAAATGTTTAAAAGCATGACTGAGATTTAAACTGTTGTGTAACAATGTGATTGGCTGGCACATGCTCAGGTTTTTGTGTCTGTATCTGGTCTTTTAGTGTAAAAAAAAAAAAAAAAGAAAGAAAGAAAAAGAAAAAAGGAGAAAAAAAAAAAGAATAAAGTCCAACTGCACTCCATGGCAGAAATTGTAGAGTAAAAACGACCTGTTCCTCACACATGAACTGGAACTGAGGTATTTACACTCTGCCCGGTTTACACGTGTATTCTCAAAAATCACAGGGAACTCATAGTAAAATAAAGCTAAATATTAGGAAAAAAGGAGCAAAATGTGTCTCCTTTAAGAACAAGCAGTGATGGTTAATTGGTCTTTAAAACTGCATAATGAACTCTTGAGGTCCCCTTTCACGCTGCCCTTCACAGATTGCCGCAGAATTTGAATATTTAGAGCAACTTCAATAAAGACTGCAGGTTGGCCCTAACAAATTAAATTGTAATCAGTAAAACAGGATGACATGATCTTTCACTTTCAGTGTCCAATACAAGCACTGTCAAATACAATCTGTAACAAGCAGTGAACATTAGGGATGAGTAGTGAGTATCAATAATTTGAAGTCATTAAAAAAAATCCAATGGTTTATCTGTTGTCTCATCTTAAAAATATGCATTTTCCCTTGTTTTAAGCCACCGCAACCCCCAACTCACTTGCTCTGCAACCCCTGCTCAGAAGAACAATCACCCCGCCAGTGTAAGTCCACACACAAAATGAGAGAGACACGTTCGTAAGTCCTTCTTCTTCTTTTGCTGTTTAATGGACGTTTTCCTATTTCATTTGCTTTGCCCTCATGGCACAGAATCCAGTTCACATATATTTAGATTAGCCTAGACGTTTTACTGGTTTCCAGCACTTACTTATTCATATGCACCAGGCCCCAGTCAGAAGACAAAACAAAATATTAGCTCTATATAAAATCTATAAAATCACTTGTGAATGGACCACACTGAAAGATGTCAGAAACCAGAATTCAGTGAGGCAAAAACCAACTGCTGTTCTTATTAAAATGCCCTTTTGTACTAAATCTTTATACTTGTTTGATCATTACTAATGACAGGCGAGCTAAGGAAACAAAATGCTGACAACACAAGCTCTCTCTACCACTGAGATGACTTACAGTGCTTTTAAAATTGAAAATGTTAATATTTTAAAAAGTTTATTGAAGGCATTACATTTCTGGCTGAAATTTTAGAGCGTGCTTCATACAGAACATTTGTTTAATGATTTTTTTTTAGCCAGGGGTCTCCTTTCACTTGGAGTCTGAACACAGTCGAACACAATCACAACAAATACGATTTTAAAAACCAGTGCACAACTTGAAATACTTTCCTACCATAGTAACTAATTTACTTGATTTATCAAAGAACATATGGTAGATTTTAGTAGAAAACAATTTCATTTAAAATGATGTGTCAGTTCAGCCAAAAGTTCACTTAGAAGAAATACTTGTAAAGCTTATAAACTTTCAAATTAACAGTACACCAGAAGAACAAATGGAAGTGTCAGTATAGGCTACTTAATGAAACCGTAACCCACTCATTTATGCAACTTATAACAAACATAGTTTGAGTTTTTAATGAACAAATAAATAAGTTAATTAATTAGACAAGGGTTCTTGACAACTTTCTGACTTAAAACTTTGAGACAAGCAAGCAAGACCCAAAACCCTCTCATTAGACACTTAGTTGACAATTTTCAGATTAATGAACATCAAAAACAAACTCTGATGATTAATTCTTGTTTCACAATCTCAACAAGCCTCAATGTTGAAGCCTGTAATCTGACACGATTTCCCACTAAAAATAAACAAACCAGTGTTGCCAGGTTACTAGTGTCTTCACACCAGCAAACCAGCTGGACTAACTCAAACTGCAGTGGAATGGGACACTTCCCCTACCTCATCATTCAGATCAGGGAAAAAAACAAGTTAAAACAGAACCAAAGTGTGTGTTACTAGCCCTACAGAGGCAAGGGTTTGGCTACATCACAAACCACAGACCTAAACAGTCATTTAATAATACAAACCAAGCACAGAAAATTAAAAAAACAAAACAAAAAAAAAATTAAACATCCACACTGTTACAATCCTTTCAAAATCGGATGCTATTAGCAGTGACTTACAAATTAGCTAATGTGGCAGGAGGCTTTGATATTACATACAGTGCTAGTGGTTAACACCAAGCCTTGCCAGTGTGGGATGTGCCTAGAAATCTTTAAAAAAAGAAAATGGAAACAGTGAGAAATGCATCAGATGGTCAGTGGGCGGGCCAGCAGAGGATTCGACTAAGCCTCCACTCAATAAAACCTCAGGTCTACAAGTGGACGTGAGCTCTTCCTCAGCTTTACCTCTTTAAAAGAGCACCAAGAAAACAGCCTTTCTCTTCGCCCTGTGTCAAATTAATGCACATCTGTCTGATGTGTCTCACTGACACATGCTGACCATAACCTTAGGATTGTTTATCATCTTTCTAATGTGGGCCCAAGCTTAGCATAAGAGATTTTCTGCTTAAGTCATGGAAACCGAGCTGATGAGTCGGCTCATCTCCCAACATCTTCTGTGTATCGCTGTCTGCATGTCCATTATACAGCGTCTAAAGCATCAGGAGAGCTTTCAGCATTTCAACAGTCCCACCAGCTCTTGAGTTGAGCTAGTGGCTTTTATATCAGATATGACGCTGAGAAGGAGGAAAGCGAAATGGAAAATAATGTAATGTGATTTATCAGGTAAGGGTAACATCTGTCATACAGACACGGGGCAATGAGCATGACGCTATTTTAAATGGCCTCTCTCCGTCATTAATCTGATAGACAAAGAGGAAAAAAAAAAAAGACTGAAAGCAAAAGCATAAGGTTCAGAAGGTTTCCAGATAAAGCAGTTAACAAGCTAACTCAATTCTGTAATCCACTCAGTAGATGCTTGCAGTGTTTGATTAGCATCCGACCAAAAGCTTTTTGCACATCAAGGGAATCTGAAACAAAAATATTACGACAGTGACTATTTCCTTCTTTAGAAAACCAAAGCACCAGACCACACCAAACAACATGGATTAAAAAACCATAAAGGCAAATCTGTTTAGTCTCCTTGTTAAACCTCGTGAATATGGACAGCTAACAGTGTGTTTAACATATATTGACCTAAAAATAAATGGAATTAAATAATGTACCTGCTGCAGCAAACAAAGCATACAGAAAGCTCACCTGAATACCACATACAGCTCCAATAATTACCACATTAACTGGCAATTTACTGTTTAAACAATTGGACAAACACTTATTAAAAGAGAACCAACATTTTTAAACCTTACAGAAATCACCACACAGCCCTTTTCTGTCACTTGGGTTTGGCCTTAAATATGAGTACCTTTCAGAAATATGAGAACTTTACCAAAGCACCATTCAGAAATACTATCCATACCACCCATACCCATGTACGCTGGATTCTCAAGTTTCCCTTCATTTAGACATTATGTATGACTCATGGGTGTTAAAAGCAGTGGCCCAAAGCTAATATGGTATTTTCTAAAGATAAAATACATCACATAACCTAAACGAATGACCTTTTACAGTACATAACCAGAGAACATAAGGCCAGAAAACTGTAATACTAATAAACAATACTTACCTAAGGCGCTGTAGTTCATCAAAGGTTTTACAGGCCTAAATATTCCCCACAAATATAGACTAGACATTAGCAAGCCACAAGTAAGAGTTTCCACACTGTACAGTATACCTCATCATAAAACTGGCATTTCAGCCTTTCGAGTTTCTGCCAAATGTATTTAACTGTATATAATTCAAAAAGAACATCACCAAACAGAGCATCCTAACCATCAAAGGACACCATAAGACTGAAGTCACAGTAGTCTGAAGAGGGGACGTATAAAACATATCAAATACAAAAAGTAGCTTAATATTTACACTAGTCCAACAGAGATATTCTAGATTTTATACACCCAAAAGGCTTTCCAAGAAATTCAGCTTGTATGTCAGCTGTATCTCATCATAGCCACATTGCCACAAGTTTTCCTAAGAATAACCAAGTCCAGCCTCTCCCTCATGGACAAAGCTGGCAGCCATCATGGACCGTATAGTCTAAATGGAATTGAGGGTAAAATGTAAAGCTAACTACCTAAACATGGGGTGTCAGCAGTACATGAAGATACAGTCTGTTGCTCTTACTCAAACTAGATAAAAACAACCGTGTTTGGGTGCAACGGCAGTACAAACATTCAAAGTTATTAAGCTATGACTAGGTCTAGGTCTAGGTTACAGCTCCTAAATAGGACAACATGCCTGTTGGTCCTCTTTAAGATTTAAGACACCGAATATAACAAGAATGAAGTGTTTTTTCCCCATTAAAACAATGTGACTTTTGGACTCTTACTGTGTTCCCTCTTTTTAAAAAAATCTTCAAGGGCAAAGATATCATTTGTCCTCACAAAAAGGCCAGTGGTGACACTGAGCAGGCTACTTTACATATCGGAAGTGAGTTAGTTGCACAAAGATTTGCTCAAGCAGGAGCGGAAACTTTATTAACATTTTCTCACACACAGTTCAGTCCAATATGCTTTAGAGATGCTAACAGTATACACAATGAAGAACAATAAAAGAAGATCTTTTATTGGTCAAAATATTGTAGTTTCTGGGACAAAACGGTTCAGTCAGCTTGCCAACTACAGAAACACTAATAAACGGCCAAGTGAGCTCATGCTACTGCAAAAGGTCACCAAAACCAAACAGAACAAGTAAAATGCTGCATTTTCAACATCCGAAAAATCGTGTTTTGTGAGCAAAATGTCATCAGTTACACACGTGCAGATTAAATTACTGTCATTCCAATAAACTGCATAAATAAAGCAAGTCTGTAAAATGTACAAATGCAAAATATTCAGATGCAATTTTTACATTAAAACAACGCACCAGATGCAATTTCTCAATGTTTAAGAATTTCTGATTTATCTGCATATCTGATTTCAGTAGGACAGGTTTTCTAAAATCTGAACAACAAAAAGGCAAATTAAATCTGGCTTTTTTCCAAACTGGATTCAAGCCACATTTGTAGAGTCAAATCTAATTCAGGTCAGATCTGGGAGCTTGCGACTCAGTTTGACCAGTCAGATGAGTTTTCGTGCACTACTCTGGGGCCATGACATCAGAAAGTATAACAAGAACGCTGGTGCTGCACATCTTACAGGTTAAACATGGAAAGTTCACATATTACTGCTTCACCATAGAACAGACACTCACTTTTGACAATAACATTTTTGTGTGCTGCAATTTTATAGTGACCTTTAGTACAG
This sequence comes from Alestes dentex, assembly GCA_037576975.1. Classification (NCBI taxonomy): domain Eukaryota; kingdom Metazoa; phylum Chordata; class Actinopteri; order Characiformes; family Alestidae; genus Alestes; species Alestes dentex. The sequence continues at coordinate 11,008,840 of JBBIGA010000146.1, forward strand.
ATCTGACCTTAAACTCCTTTTAACGCAGGGTCTATTAGCCTTTTACCTAATGTTATTTGTTGACCCAATTATCCTACACTAACATCATATAAATGCTGTATGTTCTTACTGGCCTCTTAACTGTGCAAACATTTTTAAATGTGTATATAAATAAAAAAAAATTTAAAAAAAACTATCAAAACTAAAGGTTTTAGTCAAACAAGACAATCACTTGTAATTACCACTACTACAAACTTAAATGTCCAGTGCAACCTGTTTACATACATTTCTGAATTAGCTTTACTTATGCTTTGCTGTCAATGTTTGCCACTAACTGTAGCATAATCTTTAACAAGATACATGTCACAAGAGCAGCACTTAAATCACTTCATAGACAAAACAGGCTTACCAACTAACAAGCTAATACTAATTAAGACTGTTCATTTAAATCTACTTACATTTACTTCAGAAATATATTAAGCAATTTCCTCCATGATCAATAGTTTTCTGATACTTTAAATATACTTTACATTTAAATCTTCAGTGAAAAGTACACACTGAAAGTGAGTAAAAAATCTTTACAATAATAAATAGTGTTTTAGCTACAGCTGCCATGAAGTGTTTAGGTGCATAGTTAGCTTCATGATACAAATGAGTGAGATTTGCCATCCTGTATCACAATTTTTTGGCATTACGGAGTAAATGCCACAAAGACCATCCAGTCCATGGTATAAATGATATTCTCTTGAGCTATTTAAGCTTGGGGTCATTGATTTTGGCAGACATTAGCTGAAGTAAATGCCACCCTTTTAATGTTCTCTGCAAAGCCTTGCCTGTACAACGCATGCATTTCTAGGACACAAAGCCTGAATGGTGGCGTCAATGAGTCATCACAAAAAAATGAATTCAAAATTAACCATGTTTATATGCACATGACCGTCCAAATAAATTATTCGCTATTCCACGAAATTTGGACACTGTAACCAAGACGAGTTCATTCATTCTTGCATTTACATACAGAGTAACAAAGACTTCATAACGTGTAATGCTCCTCTCATGACGCGCCTCAGGTTATGAGTTACGCCATTATCTGCGTTCCTTTAGATATAAATAGTAAGAGCAAATCCTGTCTACTACAAACAAATTTTTTGACATACTGTTCATCTCTTCATCTCAAAATGCCATACGTTACAACCTAAAAAGTCCCAAAAGTTTCACATGTGAGTCAGTAGAGTGACAGTAGAGTGAATTTACATGTTCAAATGTCTGATGAATTGTCTAGCCGATATCACTCAGGACTGCATGTTTTAATCTAGCTAATGGGTGTCTAAGACCTTAGTCATATTACGACAGTCAAACAATGGTTGGTTAGACTGTTTCTCGGAATCAAGACAACCACATGTAAACACAGCTAATGACATGAGTAGACATAGGTACAGTTAACTAGCTCACCACGAGAGCAGGTCATTTTCCAGCTAATTCACAGCAAGCGAGTGGGTGTGTGAATGACGGGCACAAAACCAGAAGAAAAACATCTGAAGAAGAGGAAGAGTCATTTACACAAAGGAGCCAACTAAAATGTCTAATCAGAGAGATGAAGAGATTTGAAAACTTCCGTGAACAAGGGTAGACACCGAAATCAGCAGAGAAATTCAAGGAACGGCAGGAGAATTGGTTGTTTATGACCAAAATTATGAACCAGCTACATAACTGCGTCATGTCGTGCCTCCTGCAAGTTCTGCACAGCCAGAACCCCTCGCCAAAACAACACAGGGTATTTCAGTAGGTGAGAACGCATCTGACATGTGCTACGTGAGATGGGAAACCTCTGAACATTGTCTGAACCTGTTCCTCCCATTCATGTGAGAAAATTACATTAGTTTAGGGAAAGGTGGCAATGTACAATTTTGCTGCCGGTGGGGTGGGGTCTCACAACATAATATTTGGTAGACCTAGGGCAGGGACAGGTCGCAAGGCCATGGGCTACAGATGAGGCAACAAAGGGCAAGCATTTGGCAACAAATGAAGCTACGCCTCTTTAGTGTAGCTGTAAAAATAACTTTCCCAAATCACAGTGCCATTATTAATTCCACTCACATTCTTACTGATAGTATTACATTTTGCTTTACCAACCACTTCAGGGTGTTAGGGGGCAAGGCAGGGAGTTTGGGGGTGCATAAATCACCACAAAACATCAGTTTGTGCTACTACATCCAGCCTGAGTTTGAGAACTATACTCCACAATTGTACTCAATTGTTGAAGCAACTGAACAGAAAAGTAGATCAACATGCTTGGAGTGGAACACTTATCCCTGTCATGACACCAGAATATACTAGATTGAAACATCTCATTAACCTTCTCTGAACCTTTTTTGTTAATCACTCACACCCTAAGCCTGTCAAGAAATCACGAATGTGTGTGAATCAGTTGAAATACAAAATATAACCAATAATTAATCAGCTAAATCACTAAATTAATTTGTCTAATGGCGTCTACAAGGGTTATGTATGTTTGATCACTCCTGTCATAAGGATGCTTGCAGCTTGGTTTTATTCTTGTGCTTTTTTGGCATTTCATGCATACTAGTCAGAATTAAACACTCAAAATACTCAAAATAGCCCCCTGGACATGTGAACTGCAGTGCAATTGTAATGGTAAGAGCTTAGACCAAGCTAGATAACCTGTGTGATATGGGTTTAGTGACTGATACACAGTGACAAAGAGGCTTGATGGTAAAGTGTAGAAGTAACTACATCACTTGCTGGCTCCAGTACAGCTGGCTCTTGTTTTCCAGCATTATCTCTGTGATAAACAAGCGAGATAAGATAAGATAACCCTTCATTTGTCCCACAATGGGGAAATTTGCATTGTTATGGCAGCAAGTGTACAGAACAAAAGTAAGGGCAGCAGAAACAATAGAATAAAACCTATACTACACAACAGTATAAGATAAAAAGTACACTATACAGTTTGTGTCTAATGTCCACATTGGATATACGTATGTATAT
>JBBIGA010000146.1:11014848-11032529 GCA_037576975.1 Alestes dentex
ATATGAACACAGTGTACATATTGGAGTGTCCTCAGCTGCTTGGTAGCAGCAGACATTGACAAAAACAGTAGTGAAGCACCAGCAAAATTGCACACAGCAATCTAGATCCCATTTAAACTGCTGTCAAGACCTGGAGACAAATGAGAAGCTGCGAGCTTGATTACAGGACTTCATTCTGGCCACATAACCCTGAGATGTGTGGCGAAGTACTAGTTGCTGGTCAGCTAAACTGGGACTCTGTCTGACTGGTTAGACTCAGCCAGTGTCAGGTGTTACAAAACACAGCTAACTCGTTAGCTACGGCTAGCCGAGCTGGTCAGCAAGACTGCAAGACCACTTACGGTTTCTCAGGATGCAGTTATCCCTCCACAAGACGCCACGGACCAGGCAGACGACGACTTGATGCTCTTACCACAAGCCCACTCCCTGACCATCGAAGTATTTTGCTGGTTATGGTGGACCCGCTCGGCTACGGCTAGCGTAGCACTGCTAGCTGTGGTTTAGCCAGCAAGCTAACAGGCTGACCGAATTATCACTCGGTGGGCTCAGACTGCACCCTGAACAGATCACGGCTGTGACCCTGAGGCTTTTCACACATATTTGACGCCCGCTGCCGTGTTGTGGACCATTAAAAAAGAGGCGAAACCGACGAAATGTGGAAGCTAATGCGGCGTTTGGGCAAGCTACATGTTAACGGACAGATGACGTCCTCCCCATCACTGTGAGGGGCGGAGTCTCGAGCTCTCCCTGCACTGCACTGCACTGGAGCTCAGCTGCATGAGTGCACAGCAGTCAAAAGAATACACAACGCAGAGGGCAGAGAGAGAGAGCTACACTAGATGAACAGAAGTATTGGGCCACACCTGTTTTCCAGGGTTTTGGGCTTGGCCCACTGAAGAGCAGTCCGAATGCTTCAGCATACCAAGACGTTTTGGACGACTTTATGAAGGTGGCATTTGGCTGAAGCTCTTAACCAGAGCGACTTTCAATCATTAGTTACAGGGACAGTCCCCCTGGAGCGACCGAGGGTCAAGGACACAATATTAGAAAGTTGGGGTTTGAACCCGAGACTTTGTGGTCATCAGGTTCACAGACAAGCGTTTTACCCACTAGGCTACTACCACCCTGTGTGGACATAGTTTTTGGGAAAAGGCCCTGTTGTATTCCAACATGACTGAGGTACATAAAGACATGGTTGGATGAGTTCGGTGTGGAAGAACTTGACTGGCCCACACAGAGCCCTGACCTCAACACCACCCAACACCTTCAGGATAAACTGGAACGGAGATCGCGAGCCAGGCCTTCTTGTCCAACATTAATGCCTGACCTCGTAAATGCTCTTCAGAATGAATGGGCACAAATTCCCACAGAAACACTCCCAACATCTTGTGGAAAGCTATCCAAGAATAGTGGAAGCTGTTATAGCTGCTAAGGGGAGACCAACTCCATATGAAAGTCTATGTATTGGAATGCGATGTCATTAATGCTCAGGTGTCCCAATACTTTTACTTAACAAAATGCACTTATTATCTTCACTATTTATCCATTAACAGAATATGCTTATTAGCTTAGTACTATAAGTGTATTTCTTAGCATAGTACGCATCTAAACTACACGTTATTCCACTAGCAGTGAAATCATTTGAATTACATTTCAGGGTTCACAATATGAAAAAATAAATAAAAATGAGGAAAGTCATGTATAAGTAAATAATGGCACTAGAAACTGAAAGGCAGGATGAATGCTAGATTAGGTTGTTAGCTGGAGTCGTGCTGGTTGTGTTCAAATATTAATGCATGAATTGCAATTAAGAGCATTCACATTCTTCATGCTGATCACATTTTTGCATTGCAAATATAATAATATGATGTATTGTTATATCCCTAATATGTCAACACTAGCATTATTAACTCGTCAGCTTAGTGTACTTCTTAGTGTAATACATGTCTATGTTATACCACTATCAATTTAATTAATTATTAGAAAGTTGGGGTGTGTCTACAGCATCACACAAAAATTATAAACTGGCTAGTTAGTTCTTTTTTCTCTGTCTCGCTCTTTACTCTGTCTTCTCTTATTTGGACCCAAACTGCTTTGGCCTCATTCTTGACTTGAACTAGTTTTGAACTTGACAGAGGTGATCTTGACAACAGCTCTAGTCACTGGAGGACATATGTACATGTGAGCACTTTTTTTTTGACTGCAAGTGTATTAGCAGGTTTCAGTAGTCATATAAACATCATTTTGTTCTGTAACAACTCCACAGATTTAACAGCATTCCTCCTCAGTTGTTAGTGGTGCAAAGGAAAGTAATGCATTTGTGGGCATTAATTAATAACTAATGCATTCATTAAAACACTTTTGGGCTTTTGTTCATTTGTATTCTCTGTATTTATCTACTTAATCTAATCAAAAGAACTGCAGTAAATGCGTTCAACAACCAGAAATAAGGGAAAACGTCAATCTGCGGGATGTTTTAGGCATTGATTGATCTTGTGTAATAAATAATTTTATCATTATAGCAATTAGATAGTCTTTCTCAGGAGCCAAGGTGAGAAACTCTACTGCTTGCAGGGCCGGCGTCAGAGCAGATCTACCGGGCTGGCATCTAACTGACTATGGGGGGGCATTATCGATCGTGAACTATATTCATATGAGCGACCCTACAGTGTATAGGGGGGGCGTGGCGACTCCCTAGCGGGGGCAATGCCTTCGAATGCCCCACCTTGACGCCAGCACTGACTGATTGGACTACTGATTGATAAAAACCCAAAAGCAAAGTCTGGCACAGGAAGGCCATGTAAATGTTTTGAATGCCAGCAACCAAAAGGCAAGTCTATTCACTTAATTCAAACAAATGGATGAAGTAAAAGAAAAGAAAACAGAAAAACAATTCTCAAAAGAGCACTAAAACATGGCATATGTTTTCCACAGGGAAAGAGATCAAACAAGACAGTTGAAGCACGCTAACTAAATGACTGCACAAAAAGTGTAGTGGTGGCCAAAAAGCTGAGTAGGCAGCCAAATCCTGACATGACCCCAACCCCCTTTAGGCCCAATTCCTGTCAATCCCAACAGAATGATCAGGATGCCAAGTGGTGAAATCTCAGAGAGGCCCCTGGTCCAGAACATCCCGGACTGGGATCCAGGAATGCTCCTCTGGACCATATCCCCCCGAGTCATTGAGGTTTTGCAAACCACCTTGAACTCTGCAGGGGCCCATTAGATAGCAGACTGTGTAGGCAGAGTGACCTCTAACGATTTAGGGTGGCGGAGGGGTTTCAGGGCAGAGGCTGGAGTGCAGAAGACCACTGGCCTCAACAGGGAAACATGAATGGTGGACTGAATCCTCATGTAAGAGGGCAAACGAACTTATAGTTTACTGGGTTGATGACACGAAATGTAGAGCCAACTTGCGTGTGACTTCACCTCCAGTGGCAAGTCTCAGGTGGAGAGCCATACTCTCTGGACAGGGTGAAAGGTAGTTGCAGGTCTGCTTCTTTGGTTGGTCTGTGTCTGTTGCTGTTAGGTTGCCCATTCTGCTCTATACTTAGTATCATTGCTGAATAACCTGCTGGGAGGAAGGGACCGCATCAATCTTTAGGTCAGGGAACCACGATGACTGGTCGCCAAACTATCATTCAAAAGGAAACAGAACTGTGGAAGAGGTGTAAAGGGCATTCTAAGCAAAGAGGCTGTGTTTAAGCGACAAGGCAATGCAGGGTTGTCTCCAGGACCGGATTGAGTCTCTCCATCTGACTGTTAGACTGCAGGTGGAACCCAGAGGACAAGGTGACCATGGCCACAATAAGCTTGAAAAATGCAGAAATGTGAGGTGAAATGGGGGCTATGGTCTAATACAACATTGTGTGGTAAACCTTAGATTCAGAAAACATAGATGTGTGTTAGCTGAGCTAGCAGTGAGGAGTTGGGGAATGAGAAAGAAACACTGAGCTTCAGAAACCAGCCCAAAGTCAGGGTGGGTATAGCACCAGGACCACCACGTAATAGGCAAGTCATAGAGTAGACTTTAAGGACAGTGGTGTGAATCCTCGTTCTGAGTTCTTGTCTGAGATTAATGCTCTGATGTCCTCCCTGATGTTGGCCCACAAGATACACCTCTCCAGGGTCCCGTCCACCTCCAGGGTGACAGGTGAACTGGGAAGACCTCTGAGTGGACAGAGGCAGAAACAAATGGGCATCCCACAGGCCATCCTGCAGAATCAAGATTACCCCACAGAGCCTGGCAAGGGTTGAAGTGTTTGGCCTGCTGGATCTATTGCGGGTTTGATGTTGAGATCCTTCTAACCTGTAACTCCATTCTTCAAGAGTCAACTTAATTATGAGCATCATACATCATAATCCTTCTCTAAGAATGATAGATGGTTAAAAAAAAAGGGCAAAGGGATGAATCCTTTTGTGAATCCTTCTTTGTGGCCATGCATCTCCTACCTCCATATCCATCCAGAAGCAGTTGCGTCCCAGCTCAGGGGAATCTTGAGATTGCTCGGAGGTGCACTGGGTATATGAGCTGGATGAGGACCTCAAACAGAGTGAAAGAATGTTGGTGGGCCTACTGGCCCAAGCTTTTGCCTGTAACCAGCCTCTTTGCCAACTCATTCTGGATACAGTCTGGAAGACCATTTTGATAAGCCACTGTCAGAGCTTGGCGCTGGAGATAAGTTGGAGAATAGAGAAGAGGGACGGTAGCTGCTTGAACTGGCACAGAAAGATGAGGATCAGAATCTCACAGAACTCAGGATCCAGGACGAGAAGTACTACCGATTGAGCTGTTCTCAGGGACTCAAAACCCAAAAGCAGAGACAGGCACAGAAAGGCAGTGTAAAGGTGTAAAACATTTTTTAAAGGTAACCAAAAGGCAGTTCTCCTCACTTAATAAAAAAACAAAGCTGCAGAGGGTATAACCCATGGATTAAGGAAGATTTTAGAATAAAGCATGGAACAATGAAGAGGTCCAAAAAAATCTAAAGAGGGCACAAAAATCCTGAAGCATTCCATAGAGAAACTGAGGGCTTAACTGGCACGCGGCTTAACATGTAGAGCCTGAACAAAGAAAAACACAACAAGAGTAACTTAAATAAACAGATCAAACGAGACACAAAAGTCCTCAGTGGCATGAGCAAAAGACTGAGAAGGCCAATCTTGTTACTGTCTTTATTGTAAATGACACTTATTATGTCAGGAAACACTTTATAATGTAGACATAATATTCTAATAATATAATAACAGTGGTTAGGCCAACTGTAATTTCACTTTAGTTGTAGTAAAACTACAGTAGAGATACCATAAGCAGAATCTTCTTTCTGCCCAAAATCATGGATACTATGCTATGATCAACTATATTGGCAGTGAACGTCTGTGGGTGGGGCGCAGTGGGCTGGATCACCTTAGCATGTTCTGGAAATGCTGCAGGAAGACACTCTGCATGGTCCACTGGGGGCTAGGACAGAAGTAGGTCAGGTGACTACAGGGGTGGTATGCAGCCCAGTTTCGAGCCTTGGGTGTTGGCAGGCATGAAGTATGCAGATGTATACCACCTTGCAAGACAGAAGGTTGCCAAAGTAAGAAAAGGTATCATACAGAGCTTTTCTGTCAATACGTTTGTCCAGGTACTAAGATGCCGTCCTGTCTCAGGTTTCTCTCGTGATCTCATGGTGTCCAAAGCGGCACTGCCCTGAGGAATTCTGGGCTCCTAGAAAATTTCGTGCATTTTCTTCATTTATTTCCCCCTGAGTAGAACCTGTCACAACATTCAGATATGCCAGAATTTTCACATCCTCATTATTTTGTTATAGTCAGCAATTCCAGCTCTTACATAGCATGCCGCAGGCCATAAAAATGGTTATAAGCAACATGACTGTATATCAGTATGCTCTTACTAGTCAAAATAACTGATGCATATTTCTGCATAATGTTAATTAGCGATTCGAATAGAAATAAGATAAATTTATTAATGAGCGGCTATTTCCCTAACAATTTCTTTCTCTCTTTCTTATGGTGCAATGAAGAGCTTCTGACATGACAGTGGCACACATGCCATATACTGCTTGTAAAGGTCCTTTCTGAAGCACTAGCCTTGGCCTACCCCATCACTAGGACTAAAAAGCCTGGCCTGTGCTTAATGAGTACTGCTGAAGCATTGCTATGGAGACTGCAGAGAGCCTTTCATCACCATGGAGACTGTGGAGGATTGTCTGAACACCAGGATCTTCTTATTCAGAAATGAAAAAAGAAAGCTAAACTTATCCAAGGGCCGTTGCCCTATTCTAGAGGGTGTCACGAGTCCACCATTATGTCATAACCAGCTTTGGTTATAAAAGTGTCAGACATGCTGAAATAACTTACAGCGTAAAGTGATGAAACAAACGCTTATTGATAACTGCAACCTTTCTTCCTTGTTTTTCAACCAGAGGTTAAAAGTGTCCTGTATGACATGTAGAAGGTGTCCTCATTTTAATAACTGTATTATAATTGAAGTAAGTTCAAACTCTCCTTTGGTCCTGAAAGTAAAACCATTTGGCTTCGTCTTGAAAAATGAAGAGGAAGACAGACTAACATATAGTGAGCCAAGTCTAGATATTACAGTTACGAACAATCCAATTAGTTAGATTAGTGATTTGAGATTGGCACTGGGCTTTACGATGATGTTTGTCATTATCAAGATAAATTCCATCACAATATGCTACAATATGTTTTTCTGAATATATTGTGAATGGCGTCAGTACTTCTAGACCACTGACCCACTATTTCACATTATGGGCACTTTAGAAAAATGTTCTCTGGAGTGAATATCTAATCAGTCATCTAACACTGGATTGTATGCAACCATCAGCTGCAACATTAAAACCACTGACAGGTGAAATGAATCATTCTGACTAAGTCCTCCAGGGAATGACAATCACTGAACCGGCTACAGGGTCATGGGTGCCCAAGACTCACTGAATCATGTGCATGTGGGGAGTAAAAGTATCCCATAGAAGAGCAACTGTCATACAAACTCCTGAAAAAGATAAGGTGAGATAAAACTTTATTAGTCCCAAAAGTGGGAAATGTACTTTGTTATGGCAGAAAGTGGACAGTACAAAGGTAAGAGCAGCAATGAAGCTATATACAACAGTATAGTATAAAAAGCACACTCAAAAAATAATACAAAAATATAATGCTGGCTAAGATAGAAAGGTGTCAGAACACATAATGCATTGCAGCTTGCTGCATATGGGGCTGCGTAGCTGCAGACCAGTCAGAGTTCCCATGTTGACCCCTCAGACCTGGACCTTAGAGCAATGAAAGAAGGTCACCTGGTCGGATGAATCACATTTTCTTTTACATTGCATTCTTTTTCCTGCTGGGTGTATGTGCATTGTTTACCTGCTGAAGAGATGCACTGTGGAAAGGAGGCAAGTCGGTAAGGCAGTGTGATGCTCTGGACAATGTTCTGCTGGGAAACCTTGGGTCATTCATGTGGATGTTATTTTTGTCACGAACCTCCTAACATTATTGCAGACTAAGTACCCCTTCAAGATAATGAGCTCTGCCACACTGCAAAACTTGTTCAGGAATGGTTTGAGAAACATAAAAGAGTTCAAGGTTTCCAAATTCCCTAAATTTGAAACCGACTGAGCATCCGTGGAATGTGCTGCATAAACTAGCCTGATTCATGGAGCCCCCACCTTGCAACTTTCAGAGGTCTTGTGTAGTCCATGCCTTGATGGGTCAGAGCTGTTATGGTGGCATGATGGGGACACAATTTTGGGCAAGTGATTTTAAGGTCATAGTTGATCGGTACATGCTTTTATAAACCTTCTTCAATTTTTTTCTGTGTTGTGCCAGCATTACAAATCTTTTTTTTTTCCCAATGGAACCCCTTTATCCAGTAGTGTACTTCAGATATTTAAATGCATTTGAATATACCAGTTAGATATCCCTGACCGCCATGAAGATGTGTTCTTAATTCAAACTGAAAGTTTCTTGAAATATCAACTCTAGGCGTCAGGTGGCTTCAAGTTTCCAATATAAAAAGCAAAAAGTGAAAGTTTACAGAGCTTACATACATTTTCAATCTCTGCCTGCACTAGGACTGCGAAGCACTGTTATAAATTTGAAGCCCAAAGCTGGGTTTGAGATGCAGCTCAACATGTAATAATTTAATAGACCAAAGCCACTCACAGGCACTAAACAGAGATGGATTATTACAGATGCATTTTCAGAGCTTTACTTGAGAGACTGAAAATCCCCTGCTGTAATAAACTGGTATTTTATGCACTCACAGCATTTATTATCAGTATATTTTTGTGGAATTACTGCTCATACCTGACAGGGGACAGCATCTACCCTCCACTACTTAACCTCCCCTTGCTAATGTTTCCCTCGCTGCTGTTGCTGCTACTAAAAAAAAAAAAAAAAAAAAAAAAAATCTGCTTTGACCTTTTCACTAACCCAACACACTCCTCTTATCATCCATGGTTTTATTCTGGGGCATAATCACCTTCTCCTCAAACTCTGGAGCACCTCCAAACTCATGAGAACGAGAGAAAATAGAGAGCGCAAGAGAGAGTACATCTGTGACTGAGCAAGAGAGAATGGGGAAGAGAAAAGAGAAGAAAAACAAAAGTATAGTCAATATTTTCAAAATAATTAACAATTCATTTGCATTACAAAACATCAGCAACAAACACACTTTAGGGAACTCCTTTTCAGGCATTAGCACACCCAGCCTTGGTTTGTTCATATACAAAAATAAAATCTATCTTAGTGATAGGCCGTGACAATTTTCCACTTACCCTAGACGTAGTCCCTCAGCTAAAACATGAGACTTTTTCAGTTTAACGCTGGTGCTATGAATGCATCCTGCTCAAACAGTCTTGTCCAAGTGGTCTGGACACAGTATGACTTACTATAAGCTATAAACATAAAAAAAAAACCCTCACCACTAAAGACATTTGAGACAACACCAGGGCAGGTATTCAGAAAGCAGCAGTAAGGACTGATTTCTCTGTATTCATGACATTGCCAAGCAATGTTAGCCTTGTAGCTGCAACTGGAAACTAAAGAAACAAAATTTGGACTTCAAACGTGGCTTGGCTGATCCTCCATCTGGGATAAGTGTAAAATTGTGTCACCTTATTTTTGAACACCGGTATAACTGGGAGCTAATGGACCTGAGTGCAAAAGAATATATAAAATGCCCCTCACGTACGCGAATACAAAATTTACCTCCAGTGAAATAAGTTGTCGTAGCTATGTTTAAAGGTGTACATTTTTGTAAGTGATACAAAAGGCACAGTGGTGTGATTGCACCTCTTAAACTGCCAGTTGTTATTGCCAGTGATCCTAACACTTGCCCTTTGACCACTACAGAACAACCTCAGGTAAAGAATAAGACACCATCTTACAGAGAGGAGCTTCTGACAATTTTGTTTTTGCCAGACATGATACTTTAAGTAATGTGGCCAGATAAATCTCACCACTACACTGAGTTTATGTCTCAAAAATCATTTGACAGTCAGCAGACTCTTAAGTTTGTTTATTGCTGGTTTGCACATATTGTACCTTGCACCTACCTTGACCTAAATGACCTAGTGTATGTCCACTTTTAATGATCGTGTGCTGACAAATGATACATTGGAACAGATTGGCTACAGTGAGTAATAGTACACGACAAAGGGAATCTACATGGCATTTTAATTTGGACAATGAGGGTAGATTTCAGGTAGGTGTACCTGAATGAAATGGCTTTTTGGTGCATATAGAATAGGCAGAATAAACAATAACTAGTGCGCTGTTCCTCGCACTTCCAACTTTGTGTATTTCCAATTATAGCAGAACTCAGTTTATGTAATTGTTTTTCTGTTTTTATCATATTATTACATTCTGGATTTTGTTATATTTTGGTCAGTGCTGTGTCTGCACATACACAGTATACAAACTATATGGACAAAAGTGCTGCGACACCTTACCGTCACACCAACAGGGACTTTAATGACATTGGATTCAAATACATAGACTTTAATCTGGAGCTGGTCCCTCCTTTGCAGCTATAGCAGCTTCCGCTCTTCTTGGAAGGCTTACCACAAGATTTTGGAGTTTCTGTGGGAAATTGTGCCCATTCGTTCTGCAGAGTGTTTATGAGGTCAGTCACTGATGTTGGACGAGAAGGTCTGGCTCGCATTCTCCGTTTCAGTTCATCCCAAAGGTGATGGATGGGGTTGAGGTCAGGGCTGTGTGTGGGTCAGTTAAGTTCTTCCACACCGAACATGTCTTTATGGAACTTGCGATTACTTTTGTCCATACATATACAAACATATATATATATATAAAACAGAGAACTAAGTCAGACAGAATGCATGCAGCTTGAGGTGGGAGTAAACACATTTCAGTGTATGAGTGTGTGTGGAATCAACAGCTAGAAATCTCCCAAATAGGAAGTGTGACTAAGATCTGAAAATACTGTTCTGGACATTTCAGTTATTGACAGATGGCAGGAGGACATTCTGTCTAGTTGCTGGCTTGTTCAGGTTCTATAATGAGCATCCAGCCTTTCTTGATGCTTCAGATTTCCTCTACATGGACAGCCAGAGCTATCTCAGCATTCACAATGAATATGGGAATGAAATTACAAACTTTTATTTAAATTTTTGGAATCACAATAATGTTTAAATTATTTTTCTCAGTTTATATTAAATAACAGCATTTACGGTTTAGATAGAAATATTATAAATATGGACACCAAAAGGTAATTTTAGATACCTCAGTAAAGAAGAACCAGCTGATATGGCTCTTTAAAGAACCTTTTAAAATGGCTCCTTAAAGAACTAAAAAAAAAGTTCTCTAATTGTTACAAGCACCCTTTTGGCACTATATATAACCCTTTTTTGCCAGTGGTGTATACAGTACACAATCTTTACCCAAGCGAAATGTTGGGTAAAGACTATAAACAGTTTTATTATTTCCTTTGTCAGACTTACTCTACATTTTCTTTGGATAATAAGAATGTAGAGATGGGAAAGCTGATTCCAAACCAGTTTTTGAACGGATAATACACAGTGTTGCCAACGGTGTTTTGAATCATAGCAGCACCACCTAGTGGCCGGTGTGTGCATTGTATTTGATATGATTGTAGGGTCTTCGGCAGGGATGTCCAATCTTTTCTGCAAGGGGTGGGGTGGGTGGGGGGGGAGTGCTCTGCCTCGATATGAATGTAATTTTCAGCCACAAATATTGTTGGTATACAGGTTAATACGCTCTTTGGAAAAGACAGCACTTGAGGTGTGAGCAGTTTTTCATCTAGTGTAAAGTGTCCATTTGTCATAGGTGAACACAGCACATAGTGTTAACAGCATGAAATTCTTTCTCTGCATTTAAACCATTCACTAAGTGAAGCAGCGGAGAGCCAGGAACACAGCGCCCTGGGAGCAGTGTGTGGGGACGGTACCTTACTCAAGGGTGCCTCAGTGGTGCCACTGGTAGTCCTGGGATTTAAACCTGTGACCTTCCGATTGCGGGGGCAAGTTACATCTGCCAATGTGAAGGACCTGACTGCAGTGCCTACCAGCCTATTAGACAGTATAATATTCATAAACTTGCTTTAACTTTGGCTGTGACTACACCAAGGTGACCCCAAAGATCCAGTTACAAGGATCTTAGCAGTGCCCTTGTCTTCTAATCATTGGAGTTTCTCTCAGAGGGGGTTCAGCTGGAAGAAATCGTTTAAAAGAGCCGTGCCGTCTTTCCCCCGAGCATACGCCAGGCCACCTCTGCCTTTCCTGGACATTTGATGCTCATTGATTTCCTCAAGCAAACAAGTAGGATTTGTTTATCTGAGTGAGCCCAGAGACAGTTCAGCCTGTCCTGAAGAATGACAGGGCAATCACAATGTCTGTAAAGTCAAAGAGAGAGAGAGCGAGAGAGAGAGAGAGAGAGAGAGAGAGAGAGAGAGAGAGAAAGAGATTCTGTGTGAAAAAAAAAGCGGTTTATATAATGGCGTACATTTTAAAGGGCCCATATCTCACATTTTTCTTGCATTTTATCTCTTTTCTTATGTTTGAGGTCCTCTTATGACATTTCTGTGGCTTTCTTTACCAAAAGAATGTTTTTTCACACAAGCGTTTCTCTTTATTCTGTAGAATTAAGAAGGCTGTGCCTGGGCCTTTAAGACTGATGTATGTAAATGAGGTCTGTTCTAACTGGCAGCTCTGTATTGTGCCTTATTCAAACTGCCATCTGGACTGAAACACTCCTTATAACTTCGACATGGATGGGTGGAGCTAACCTGCTGGGGTCTGAATAAATGGACATATGTAAAAGAATGCATTTTCTTGACACTGTAAAAACTGTGAATATAAAACGGGCAGTTTTTCAACGGATTTTGCATAAACAGACTGTATGGACGGGGAGTATGTGGTACGTTTTGAAACTTGTACACTACCTCCTGTTTAGTCATATTTGTAATGGAAAGCTCCCTTTAGCCAGTGGTCTCAGAATAAATAAAAATGTATAGGTGGAAAAAGGCTCACCAGACAAAAATTACTTTCATGTAGCATGTCTTTTCTGACGGTTATGCGTGCACTTGCCTTAATAACAGCATCAGTCTTGTCAGGTGTGGACTCTTGAGATCCTGTCCATATTTTTCTACTCGTCCACTGACTGCATGCACATTTCCGCTATTGTTCATGTGTGTCTGTTCCACCTGCAATTTAGTGATTTTAGTGGTCAGACAAAGTGTCCCCGTGTTGAATCATGCGTGCTGAACCTGTCATTCTGACATCCTATAGTTGTCATGTTGGCAGGGGCAGATTTGATGTTACTGGTGCCCCAAGCAAAGTTATGTCAAAGATGTTTGATTTTAAGGTAAAAAAAAAAACCCAAAAAAACAACAACTATGTTTTCTTTGTAATGCTTGTCTTCCCAAAATGTTGGGTCATAACTGTAAAGTTAGATTCCATTTCTACCTCGTCTGTGACTGTAAAGTCTCAGGACAAACTTCAGCCACATGTGCAGCGTCTTTGTCTGATGAACTAGTAACTTTGTCTCGTACCTTCTTCCAAACAGAGAGTCTGTGTTCTG
Source organism: Alestes dentex (assembly GCA_037576975.1). NCBI lineage: Eukaryota > Metazoa > Chordata > Actinopteri > Characiformes > Alestidae > Alestes > Alestes dentex. The sequence goes on from JBBIGA010000146.1 coordinate 11,027,932, forward strand.
TTCTGCTTGGACAAGAAGGACAAAGTTAGTGTAGAAGAAAAGTCAGCAACTCTTTCAAAAGACCCACCTGACAGCACTGATACTGTCATTAAAGCAAGGAGATACATAGCTAACCATCATTAAAATAATTATGCCTGTGACTAAATTGTATTATTCAGGAAGACTTCTGTTAAGTGTTATAGTTGCTGAGATAGTGTCAGAAGTAAATAGTACACACTTTAGTATGAATCTATGCAGAGATGTGTCCCTAATCTCCATCTGCTAAAACTTGAATTCAGCACTTACTGGGTTTGCCTAACTGACGAGGCAAAGTAGGTTAATGAAGCTGACCTGCAGAGTGTGTTTCTGAGAGCTTGTGTGTGTGTGTGTGTGTGTGTATCAGAGAGAGAGAGATAGGGAAGATATTCTCTAAGTGTTTGTGTGTTTTTGTTTATACCTGTATATATGTATGTGTGTGTGTGTGTGTGTGTGTGTGTGTGTGTGTCTGTGTCTGTGTGTCTATGTGTTCCTATAATCCTTTACTAGCCAGACATGGTACCTCCTGACCAGGCTACTGATAGAGCCTGTTCATAATTGATGCTGTCATTTAAATATGCAGAGGGACAAAAGAGGCGCTGTAGCTGAGTTATGATCATCATATGGATCACCACAGCAAGCTCATGCAGCCATTGCACCATTCTGACCGCGGCTAGTGAAACTGTTATCATACTTTATGATATGTTTTAGCACCAATCAGCCACCAGTCATGAGCAATCAAGCCTTAAAACCCTTACACCACCGTTCATCTAGAGCTTGAATCTGTATGTGTGTGTATGTGTGTGTGTGTGTGTGTGTGTGTGTGTGTGTGTGTGTGCGTATGTGTGTTGTGCAAGCTGTCCCAGTCCGTGGCCACAGTTGTGTGATCTAACAGTAGCTGACAGGGAGGTTGGAGGGCACTCTCAAGGGTCTTGAGGCTGGGAGCACTCTATGGCACATTACGGCAGAACTGTTCTCCGTCCTGCTGAGCTAACAATTAGCACACGCCAGTAGAGCAGGGCCTGGTCTGTGTATGTGCTCGCAATTGCGAGAGAGGGTACGTGTGTGTAGGTGTGTTTCTGAATATGTACATTTGGATGTATACTGGCTGAAATGCATCCAGAGGTAAAGGCCTTGTTGTAGCCTTTATGCCAGCATGCCACAAATAAGTACAGATAATTCTGTTACTGTTGCTGCTTCACCTACTGTTACATCACACCCAGTAGTGGGGCAAGTCATAATGATGGAAGTCTTCATCTTCAACATAAGACAACATACATTATATCATATGTAAAAACAAAAAAAATACAAGTCTATAATTCTTTAATTGTTAACAAACAATTGAGGTTATCTCAAGTGAAAGCTGGTAAGGTAAACCATTTCAGTTGCAGAGGCTTAGACAACAAGTGTTATAACCCTGCCTGATCCCCATGCTGTGATACTCACTATATGTATTACTTTTGATGCACTTGTATACGTTCTTTTTTATGTAGTTACCCATTTATAACTGTCAGTATACAGAATTAAAACGCCCAAGTGTGTGTCTACATCAGTGCACTAAGCTGTCTCACATGGGGACACACTAGGTGAGCTGTGCTGATAGACTGATCTGTTAGCCCTTCTGCATTTAACATGAGGCCAGTCTGCCTCGTCTTGACTTATTCATCCTGCTAGCCACTGGCTAGCGCTAACCTGAGCCGACAGCTGTGCGTCTGGTGAAAACCTCTCCATCTCCCCTCAGTCTCTCAGGATTCCAACCCCCAACCCTCAAATCTCCACTCCACACACATGCCACACACACACACACACACACACACACACACACACACACACACACACAAACACACTCCCTGTGGAGAAAGGTAACAAAGTACATCTCCTGATTTACTGTTCTTAAGGAGCTTTTTAAGTCAGTTTTATACCTCAGTACCATTCAGAGGGAATACAGGCAATTTAGATAATAAATACTTAAATATCACACTGTTCCCATTTTAGACTCAGAAGGTAATTTCTGAAACCATCTGCTAGTCTTAGAACCTAAATTTGCGTGTTATGAGTAACTTTCTTTCGTGGAGTACGGACATATTTTTAGAGTGTGATACCTAATCTTTATATCATTTGTCCTAATATGCAGTGCCACTAGATTCATATCACTAGTATGCATGCTCAGCACGTCAGCGTATAATATCTGGGAAAACTGAAATAGGCCCATGTAGATGAAGGGAAAAAATACATGGAAAGTGTCTTTTTATTTTATATCTAGTACGTAACTTCTTAACAAATGGGAGTGCGGTGCGTGCAGGCCCAGCTGAAAGAGTCCGGACAGAGCCAGTGGAGTGGAGGAGATTCGACAGAGTGTGTAAGAAGGAGTGTGTGTTTTTGAAGCCAAGGTCATGGGCTGGGTTGAGAAAGATCGATGCCATGATCGCTGGTGTGTGAGACTGATATTCACCGGTGACCCTCTGTCCCAGGACGCCTCATGCAAGGAAGTCCACTGTCCCCAGAGGTATTCAAAAAGACTGTACACTGCGTATGACACATAACCGCCAGAGAGTTTGTGTGCGTGTGTGTTTGTGTGTGTGTGTGTGTTTGTGTGTGTGTGTGTGTGTGTGAGTGCATGTTCATGTGGATGCTTGTTTTTCTGTATTGACTAGATTTACTCCAGATGGAATGCCATTTAGCAGGACAGAATACTCTGCTTCAGTGCATCATGATTCTGTAGTGTGACCTGGGGAACTTAAATTCATGGACAAAGGCCGACCATAGGACACATACACTTTATGGAATGTAATGTCAGAGCACCATGTGGACAAAAGCATTGGGATGCCTGACCATTACACCAGCAGGTGTTGGTGCTGGACAAGAAGGCCTGGCTCGCAATCTCTGTTCCAGTTCATCCCGACGGTGTTGGATGGGATTGAGGTCAGGGCAATAACATTAAAACCACCTAATATTGTGGTTATAATACAGGTCCCTCTTGTTCACCCATCGAGGCATGGATTCCACAAGACTTCTAAAGGTTGGGCTGTTTTATCTGGTACAAAGACGTTAGCAGCCGATCCTTTCTGTACTGTAATCCAAAATGGGTCTTCTATGGATCCAGCACATCTCACAGATGCTTGATCTGATAAGATCTGGGGAATTTGGAGGCCAGCACCTTGAACTGGTCTGCAGCTACACAGCTAAGTTAAGTATGTGAAGTAATAACATAGTACATGTTATACTGATGGTCTGGAGTGAAGGCATGAAGTGATACAGGAGGACGTATGAAGAAGAAGGTGCAGGACAGTATGACATTATGACAACAAGACATACATACATTAATTTCAGGATGACTGTAAAGCAATCTGACAGACACATCAACAAGGACAAGGAAAAACCACACACAGACAGAAAGAAAGAGGTAGGGCATACGTGAGTGAGGCAGAGGCCTTAAACCTTTTCTTGAAGTCTGGCAGTGAAATGAATAGGTGCAGTTGGAGGTGACACTGAGGAGGATTCAGACTGACAAGCGCTCTAGCAGAGACGGCCAGGAAAGGAGGAGTGGAGCAGGTTGCACTTATGGGACAGAGAGAGAGAGAGAGAGAGAGAGAGAGAGAGAGAGAGAGATAGGGAGAAAGAGAGAGAGAATGATTTGCTGTCAGACATGAAGAAGTGCCTCCTAGTGGCAGTGCCATCACACACACAATTTGTTAAAGTATACGTACATCCATGCTTTGTAGTGAAGTACTAGTAAGCCTTTGCTTAAAATTAAGAGCTGCTAAGAGACTAAGATTCGACCAGAGAAAAAGTTAGTACTCCACCACTGGTGTATCAGATCACACACAGAAGACTTGTTTTCTTTTTTGGATTTTGTTTGGTGGACTTTGTCACCTGTCACTCATTTCCTTTCTCTCTCTTTAAACCCAGCCTAACCTGAAATACTTGGTAAATTCTCCACCATGTTTAGCATGACTGGCACTCAGAGCTACAGCACTGTTCACTCTATCTGTCCCTCGCAGCATTAAGCCAGAGTTCTCGCCTCACCTGACGGACTGAGGCAACAAGTGTTTATGGCCATGCATGGAAAGTTGGCGCTGGAGACGACGTGTGCACAAGCTCAGAGACTCTTCTGTTTGGTTTTGATTGTGGACTTTGTGAACCAGACAGGCCAGTGTGAAGTGTGACCTTCTTACCTTCTTATCTGTGGTTTTCTCCTGCAACTGTGTCTTCACTTCTGTGGGCCAGCCACCTGTCACGACAGTAAGATGTTATTTTCAATTAAACAGAGGCTTTACATGATTTGCTAATCTTTACATCCATTTTTTTTATTAACGTTTTACACAGCAACTCAACTTTTTGGAAACATGATTATATTATAACTGCTGTTTTTAATAAATAAATAATAAAGCTTTAAAATAATATATCGCATATCTCTTAATATAGTACATATCTTATTTAGATGTCTTTTAAAGTTGTGTGTTTGTGTGTGTGTGTGTGTGTGTGTGTGTGTGTGTGTGTGTGTGTGTATGTGTGCGTGTGTATATCTATACATTTTCTGGCATAGAAAAATGAGTAACTTGTACTTAATGGCTGTTTGGACT
>JBBIGA010000146.1:11042764-11056200 GCA_037576975.1 Alestes dentex
ACACACACACACACACACACACACACACACACACACACACACACACACACACACACACACACACACACACAAAGGTTGAGTGTAAAAACTAGGTAAGTTACTGTTGAGTGTGTAATAACACAAATGGTAGTAAGCAGTATGTAATTAGAGATCAGTGGAATAGTGATATTGACAAGTAGTGATATTTCACATGGTGTGACTATTGCACATAATTACGATAATTAGATATTGCACATGATAACGTTTTAGCACCCAGTAAGAAAACTGCACATGGTAAGACTGTTGCATGTAATAAGATACTGCACATAATGATAATTTTGTACCACCCAATAAGAAATTTGCGTGATATTGAACATGGTGGACCTTTGCACATAATAAGATAATGATGCACATAATGATAATGATTTAAAGCCAACAAGAAATTGCATTACAAAGTAGCATCAAGTAGCACTTATTATTGCATGGATGTGTGAGAGAGGAGTTATACAGTGGGGAAAATTCTCTTTTTAGGCTCTCTATTTCAAATGACTGCAGCACAGTAAGCAGTGAGTCTCAAACACTTGTGTGCAAGAAAGAAATGTTTGTAAGAAATGGTTCTGTCATCGCAGTGACCTAAGCTGAAATTAAAAAAAATTCTCTTACTTGGAGAGTGCTTGTAGAGAGTAGACCTTGTTATTTAATTCACAGACTTGACACTTTTTACTTTTTCAAAATAAATATTTTTAAATGACCGTACATAAAAAAAAAAAAAATTGCACAAGAAGCACATCCGGAAGTGACGCAGTATATATCACCTAATTCCCTTTTTAAAAGACCATGAAGACTGGCTCCAATTCCTGTGCACACTCATAGCAAGAGCAGGATTTAATGAATGAACGTATGTTTGCAGTTGCGGAATTAATGTTTCTGAAGTCGAACCAAGCATTTGCATACATTTACATGATTGAGCGGTCAAACTAATGGCTAGATTACCTGATAGTGACAGCTCTAGACGATTTAACATCATCTCTGTTGTTGCATGAAGAAACGTGAACAGCCCCCTTCAAGCAGATTGGCCTTTTGGATCCCATTTACTTGTTGGACCATTTAGCAAAGGCAAACTTTTCGTTTCACACTGATTTCCTTGGTTGTTGGCGGAAATGCTCATGAAAGATGCAGGCTCACCCTCAGCCTCCTCTGGTTTTATTGAGAGAGAGTGTGTGTGTGTGTGAGAGAGAGAGAGTGGGTGCCACGGTGAAGCTTCTGTGATGGAATACGGAGTGACTGGGTCTCATGTAAATGTGAGCGCTCTGAGGGAATTCACTTTGGATTACGCGCGCCGCTGTGCATGGCCATGAAATATTAAGCGCCATGTCACTTTCTGTCCACAGGTGTCACTCGCGGGCACGCGCCCACCAGCCCCCCCCCCCTCTTCCACTCGGTAAGAGAGAGTGAGGAGAGAAGGGAAAAGTTTGCATTTTGATGAGGTGTGGATTTGGGCAGGCGAGTTTGAGGAAGCATATGCTCATGCTGTCTTACCAGCCGTGAGCAAACGGTACTTGTCACTCCGGAGCGGCGGCGGCGGCTTATCTCTTATGACACGAAGAACGCCCCAGCCCTCCTCTCCACTCACACCCAGCTTTTAGCTCCACATTAGAAACCCACTCGCCAGCCAGATGGAGAGAATCTGTATCTTTCTCCCTCTTTTGTCATCTGCCTGTTCTGTGTATCTCCACATTCATTCCTTTTCATCTTTTATAAGCTGCCATGTTCACCTTCTGCGGCTGATGAAGAGCAGTCTCAGCACTGATTTCAACTGATATCTCCCATAGTGAAGGCAGGGTGACCTCTCAAGGACAACTAGGGAGGGTTGAGATCTTTTCAATAATAAACTTCTGTCAGCCCATAAAGCGCATCCAGCTCTTCATTGAGTTGCAGCAATGTGGTTTGGGACATAAAAGTTCCATACAGACAGCCGTTTCAGGCCACAGGGGCCGGAGAGCACTGATAATGGGTCGGATTCTTCTGCATTTGTGACTGTTGTTGACTCTAGATTGGCACTCTTAGTTCTGAGATAGTTTGAGTGCAGATGCTAAAATGACAGTGTAAAAATGTTATTGTTTACTGTTTAACCCAATACACAACATAGTTATCTTGCTGTATTGATTTTTGGTTTTGATGTCAGGGTAGGTTCTAGGAATTCAAGGATTTAATTCTTAATAAATTCAAGAATCATTATAGGCACTAGACGGCATAAAGTCATGGAGGCTGAAGGATGAGTAATACATTCCATGTACGTATAAAACAAATGAATAATTAAAGAGCGTGGGCTTGGCACGCAAATTTCTCTCAGCTTGCCTCTCCGTGATGCGCCCCAAGCCCTTCCCTACAGAGGAGGTTGCAATGCACGCAGTTATAAAGTTATCCTTTTTTTAAAAAAAAATGTATTCATGAACACATCAACGGAACTCAGCACAGCTCAATATGACATTCTGTACAATGATTCCTTCTGTTTTATGTCAGTGTTGGTCTAATTCTTTCTTTTCAGCTTTTTTTTTTTTTTTTTTTTTGGCTTGGACTACTTCTGTTTACTTGTCATGTCCTTGGCAAAAGAGAGACAGGCAGGTTTTCATTGCTGGTGGTTGTTTATTCGCCACCGTGTCTGCAAAAGTCCTGAAGCCGCTCAAGATAGTTTCGCTGAGTGAGAGTAGGTGCCGGGGACGGAGGCTTTCTGCAGCATCTCCATGAGCTGTGATTGACACTTCGTCAGACAGTCCCTCTGGCTCTGACTGGTTATGATTCGGTGGATTTTTGCTATTGGCCTTAGGAGGCCTAGGTGAAGTAAGAGGATCCTTTTTTTTTTTTTTTTTTTTTTCTCCCCCACTTTTATCTGTCGCATGGACTGTAATAGAACATAGTGACAGTTTTAGCAAATAGGACAGTTACTTTTATCCAGGTTACCTGGTGTAGCTTTAAATATTTTGTAGAGTACATGAGAAGATGGAACAAGACATTTTCCTCCTCTGGAGGAGAAGAGAGGAAGAAAGGACAGGTGGGGCAGCTAGAATGGAGGAGGAGGAGGATGTGGAGTAGAGAAGAGGTTACAGGACTTGCTGTTGGTTTAGGGTGCAAAACGCACGTTGCATATTGGGAGCATTTTTAAAAGAGGTTTAGGTATATTTATGGCAAGTATTTGGGTTACTGACTTCTAGTGTTTGTTAGTGCCATTAGGCTTGCAGCCCCGTTTTGAAACTGAACTGCTGACACCAATACTAATCCTGGAGTTCTCCCAGCATTTCCTCTCTTCCTGCTGTAACAGACCCGCTTTGATTGGAAAAGGACTTGGTTTTAATGTATGGGGAGCAGGGAAACGCTAAAATGTCTGCAGCAGGGGTAATCCAGGCACAAACAGGGTATCCGCTTAATGGTTGTTATATTTAATATATAGTGTTAATTACTTTCGATCAGTTATGGCAGGAAAATACCCAGCCTGTATATTGTGCGTCCCCAGCAGTGTAGATTTGACAAAAAAATTCTGGTGAAAGCTGAAATTGCACATGCATCTTAAATTCCTCTGTATCTTGTCTGGGTCACTGTCAAGTTTTTCCATTGATACTCGTCATTATCTTTCAGAGCATTTGAGGGTGTATGCAGTTGATGCGAGGATTATATTACTGCTCTGCTCTCCTCTTTTGAAACAGATGCAAAGTGTCGGAGGGCTAACCTTTCTGTTTACAGGGTGAACCCTGGCCTTTTGCTATTCTCTAGTGTACCAGCCTCTTTACATTCTTGATCCCGTCTTCCATTTGCGGCTCAGTCATGAAACCTGGCGATGTAGCAAACGGAAACCTGAGTGTCACCTGAGAATTCTACTCGCAACCACTCCGGTGCTGTAAAAGCCCACTTGCACAGTCTCCTGAGATCCTAAGCAGAAAAGAAAAATCTGCTGATTCCACCAGCTCGGCTGGACACGTGACTCAGCCGGCTATCCTTTTTCCAGCCCCATTCACATGTTCCCGATCAGACAGCGGTGTTTGGGCCTGAGAAATGGACCTATGGATTATTAAAGAGGAAAGCAGGTGTGCTTCTTTCATAAAAAAGAAAGGAAATGATGAATTGCTCTCAGGATCCATTGAGGGGGAGCGTCTGATCGGCCTTTTTGTTGTTGTTGTTGTTGTTGAAAGTGGAGAAGTGTTGCGTCTGTGAGAGAGCATGAATGGATGGAGATGGACACAAGCGAGTGAAATGGAGAGATGGGGTGGATGGATGTAGACCCCAGGTGCCTTACCTGGCTAATGCTCTCACCCACTGGTTGCTGCTGGCCCATGGCTCCCCATGCAGGTTTTAATGGCAGATAAAAGCAGCTCTTATCTTTTATTCAGCTGTGTGGGGAGGGAGTGGGCAGTACAGCCAGGTGCAGGGGGCTCCCTTGGGCTTTGCGATACACAGTGCTAAGGACCAAGGTGGAAAGTAAACACAACAGAAACCACGTGTTCCTCTCACTTATACCAACCTTTCGCATTTCGCGTTCATTTACCCCTGCACACTTGGGTTGCTTGGCAGAGCGGCTGTGTTCCATATTCATGTGGCTGCTCCCAGGCCCTGCCTGAGGCCAGAGCTCATTGCTGAAGGGGACGACACAGACGCAATATGCAGATTGCAGCGTGTTTGAGCCCGTGTTTGTCTTGGCTTGATGTGCGGTAAATAGCTCATGGGTGAAGGTGTGGTAATTAAAAAGCTCTCTGGGCCAGTTTGGCATGTGCATGGTCCCTCTATGAAAGATACAGAGTGGTGGTCTTAGCTGTGTTACTGACACTTCAGACTTGCTGTTTTTCCAAGATTGTTGAAAGGGCCCAATTTTCCTCCAATCAGAATAGAGACCTTCTACAAAACAGTCCGTTAACTAATAGTGTCATATTTCTAAAACACTTTGGTGGAGCATTTTATAGGATAGCATAAGATGGGATGACCCTTTGTTAGTCCCACGGGTAGGAACTTTGTTACTTGGAAAGGAAAAATAGCAGGTTGCATTAATGATTTGGGCTAAAAATCTAGCCGGGAGAGTGGTGTGGGAATTTTTTCATTACACATATTCTGTAATGGAGTATTTTTGTTTTCATAACTATCTCCAACACTGATAAAAGCAAGTTTTTTTTGTGTTTGGTGCATTCTCTTCTACCTCACTGAGGGACCTCAGGAATTAAGTGTGTTCACAGTTAAGAAATTGCATTCATAATAACATTTCCTTTGCAGTTCTAAATCAAAATTGACTTGTCGGACGAGCCCTTATGGTGAGCAACATTAAATTCAGGTGTAAGCACTGCTGCAGCTACTAACTACAATGTCTGTGACTGCCTTAATTCTATTGTTTTTTTGGGGTTTTTTTTTTTTCCTTCCTCAGGGACTCTGGAGGTACTGAAGGGTATGCAGGAGCTGGAAGCTCTTCCTGATGTTGACACTTACTCCAGCTTTGTTCTGCCCACCTTCCCCTCAGTGGACAGTGCCCGCACCGCTATCAAGGTTGTGTTTGTGTCCGTGTTTGTATGTGTGTATATATGTATGTGTGTGTGTGTGTGTGTGTGTGTGTGTGTGTTTGTCTTCTAATATATGGCTGTATCTGTGCAGGATGCTGGCTGTTCAGTGGACACTGAAGACTTTATCTTGGCAGAAGTGCGAAGTGAGGCTGTAAAGGGAAACCTTTCAGACCTGCTCTCTTTGAGTAAGTATTGAATTCTCTCTTTCACACACATGTAGTTGTGGACTTACAAAGGTCTCCGTCCTGTTGCTTGGGTGAAATAACAGTCCATCTGTACCCTGGGAGCACGGAACATACACATATACTAGGGCATTAACAGAAAAGTCGACTAGTCTGCTAGGCACAAGTCGACGCCCCCTGAGAGAAGTCGACAAGTCGTGTGTTTTTTTGTTTTTTTTTTTCCTTTCTGCGTGCGCCTGTGTACACAATGCAATCTCTGCCTCTGATTGGTTTATGCTGACACGCGTTCATTGACTTAACCAGTTATTATAGTCACTTCATAAAGGGCAGTAACGTTGGCGCGTAGAGTGGAATATAAACACAAAACCACAACAGGAGGAGAGACATGGCAGCAAAGGAGACTGTCACACATCAGATGTGTGGAGGTCCTTCACTCGACACACAAACAGCACGGAGACCTGCACAACCTGCAAGTCGGTGTTAAAGTACAGTAACAGTACCGGCGTTCTGTCCAGTCCAGAGGACGCTGAGTGGCACCGCGGCTTAAACTGTTCCCACTTTCTGTTGTACAGTTAAGTTTACCAGAAAATTCCATGTATTAGCCTTTGTTTTGTTTTGTTTAATTGTCATGTTGACTGTCAATGTTACAGAGAATTTTAATAAAGTTGCTGCGTGTGTGATGACGTCATCAAACGACTACTCGACTCAACTTCGACTTTGTTGACGGATAAGTCGATCTGAAAAAATCTGAAGTCGTTAATGCCCTAATATATACACACAGAGCACCAAGCTGACATTTCACCTGCAGGCTAATTGCCTTCATAAGTATAACACAGACACGCACGTTTCTGCCAAACCCCTGTGCGCTCATCAGGCCTTTTAAGTGATTAGTGAGTGATTGCCAGAGAAGAGGGGACGAAGTGTCTTAACTGGCAGAGGTGAAAGAGGACAAATGCTGTTGAATTATGAATATTCTCCTCCCTCGTCGCAGCTTTGCCCCCGTCATTGCGTCTCACCCTCCAACTGTTTGTCCTCTTTGCCTGTTTGTCGCACAGTGAAGTGCCTCATCTACACCCGTTTTAAAACTAGAAGCTGTGCAGGGCATTCAGATGTAAGGTAATGTGGCAGTGCTGGCTGTATTCACCCTCTGCTTCTTTTTGGTTGGAGGAATTATCTTCATGTAAAACACACTCATGTTCTGGATGCCACTTCTCTGAGATTTGGCTCGCAGGTTTGTCTACTAGACATGTCTTTTACAGTAGCTTCATATTTTATAAAAAAAATTTTTAATCAAAGTTGTGAGTTCCTCTCACTTGAATTCCCAACAATGTCAGGATTCAAAATGACAATTTCCAGGGAAATTCGTCTGGACTCCTGGGCTGCCACACAGCTCTATGTCTGCCGACATGAACATTTGATATTACAGAGTTGGCAGTTCACATTCTCTTCCAAGCGTGTTGAGCAAGGAAGAGAGTAGTGCTGCATCAGTAGTGCTGCATTAGTGGCTGTTCAAAAAATAAAAAGAAAAATGATGGTGGTGCTTCAAAGAAAGCACATGGTGGGCTTCACTTTCCCACTATTGGCGCAACTGGGGTCCTAGCTAATGGGGTGTGAGGAGAACTGGGGGGTACCTTTGTTCGCTACTTCCCCCAGTGAACTCCACTACACTAAATAAAATTATATAGACCTCTTTGTCAGTGCTGACAATATTCACTATTTACTCACAATAAGGAAAAATATCAGCATATTGCAGCCAGTTTAGTCTACAGATGAATGTGAGTGATGCACTGGTGCATAAGCTGAGCTCTCTGAAGATATTGACTGGTTTATCTCGTCTCTCTGCAGTGAGTTCACCCTCTTTCCCAGTCATTGACCTTGCTGTTTTCAGAGGGAGCTTGATCACTGGGTTCAGACGGTAAGTGCATGTGTGTGTGCAAGCATGTGTGAGTATTTATGTATTTACGTTCCAGCCAGGCACCATTCACCCTTTATTCACATCATGCATATGGATAGAGTCATCCTGGGGCAATAGCCCAACTGCAGTGTGCAGAAAAGCACGCGCGCACACATTAATTCTTCGTTCGTAAGCTATCCCCCCCAGTCTGTTTTTCTTCGTAGCTCATTAACATATGTTTAGATCGTTGGGCCCATCTATATGATGGCCTGTAATGAATGACGTTTGTGCTTCTCAGAGAATGAGATAAAGGAGCACCCCTAAGTTCAGCGTTTTTTTTTTTTTTTCACTTTGCTGAGCAGTGGCTGGTGCTGCCCTGCATGCAGAACGTTTTGAAAATGAAGGGAGGATGGTGCGGGGCGGTTGTCGTTGTCGACAGTTGTCAGGCTGGTAATTGGGGTTGTCAGGAGGGTAGAGGGGGATGTCGAGGCCTGTCTCCGTGGCGACCTGCTCCTGTCATAGTCAAGGTCAGGGGATAATTTAATCATTAAAAGACACTGGAGTCTTCTCCCCTCCTTCCTGCTTGTGTGCACAACCAGGGCATCATAGTGGAGACTCCCATCGTACATTTCAGGTTTTTACTCTGAGTGTGTGGAATTACATTTTACAGATTTGAATTTAGACTACAAACAGGCGATGTGCACATTAAACAATATGGTGGTGTTCATGTGAAACAGAACCATGTATTAAACCAACCTTACTTGCAGTTGAGCTTCCGCACACATACACGCACGGTTGATTAGTTGTGAGTAGTTTTAATTTTCGGTGTATTGTCTCAGCAAATTTGGATTTAAATGGCATATTTTATCCCAAAGTACATTTAAAGTGGCATTAAATAAAGTTTAGACAGGAGAGGGGTACCTTGAAACACATAATACCTCTCAGCTACATAAAGCACAGTCACGACATCTTTACTCTGACAGTTCACGCCAATTCACATCTCCAGTTTTTAAAGGTCAGATGATTTTCACTCATTTATTTGCATCACAGGTTTCAGATGCGGAGGTTTTGGTTCAGTTACCTTGATTTTCTTGCGGACAGTTCAGTCACATGGTGCGATTAAAAGTGTGAGCGCAATTTGCTCAGTTGTTTAGGTGTGTATATGTGCACGTGTAAACACTAGTGTGTCTATTGTCTGTTGAGGCTATCTCTGATCCTCTGCTGCCCCCTGCAGGTCGAGTGACTTGGAGAGCATGGTCAAGGTAAGACGTCTCCGTGCTCTGCCTGTTTTCATTCTTTCCCCCCCCATGAACAATTTACACTTCAATCTTGTCTCAAGACTGTCATGTGCAGAGTGGTAGAGTTCAAAATGTTTACTGATACGGTTTTCTATGGGACAAGCATTTTATTGTAACCCATGTGTGGCCTCATTTTAGGTCAAACCAACATTTTGTGTCTATTTTCTGTTTCAGATTACAGAACTTCTCTATAGAGACAGCCGGTTTAGTCAGGCAGGCACAGAAAGTGCAGGTAAGCTTGCATTAGGTCTCTCTGATTCTCTTACTGTCACAGTGTTTCTCAGTCCCTGTGTTGGCTGTTTAATATTTTGCTCCATGTTGTAACATCACAAATCAGACTTAGCGATTTGCTGACAGCTAAGTGTGTGCTTAAATTAATAAATGTTGTGTTGTCCCTCCCCCAGAGCTTTCACACACTGTGTTTGCAAGACCAGATTGTTGAGGCCAGATTGTTGTACATATTTTGTGATTAACAAGAAGTGTATTATCCAGCCCTGTTTGGGGATGAAATTATGGTTTATCCATTTGGGTGTTTTTTCTCCAGGGCCGTTACTGATGGAGAATTGTGTGTGTCGGTGTGAGAGGGAGAGAGAGAGAGGGAGTCTGAGTGCACAGTTCAGAGAAAGATAGCATAGAAAAAAGCACTTGCCTGTATGTCCAGGCTCACTGATGGAGCCTGTCCTGACAGCCTCACTTTGCGTTAAGTGTGTGTGTGTTTGATGCAGCCTGAACCATCGCTGTGTGTTTGTGTACTTTTGTGTGTGAGAGGGCTGTCTGGCTGCTGAGTCTGCACTGAGTATAGTGTGTGTGTGTGGTGGGGGGTGTGGGGTCTCGCTGCGTCTGGGCTGGCCTCTGCGCTGGCGTGTGAGCAGGTGGGAGAGATGGAGACGGTCTCTCTGTCTCTTCCCATCGGCCCCCGTCTCACAAGTGTGTGTGAGGCTGTCAGCTGCCTGACACATTAACACACGCTTCAGACAAGACTGTAGCAAAGCTGCCTCAGTCAGCAACACACACACACACACACACACACACACACACACACACAAGCCTTCGTCCCTTTTATTAAGTGTTTTTACTAATAGTATGTGTGGATGGTTGTCTGTTCCTGTATTTGGGATCTGTCTGCGTAAGTGAAATGGTGATAAAGCAGTTGTGTCTCCTCTCTGCTCAACCCAGATCAGGTGGCCTATTTTCTCTATAACCTGTTTGATGGAATGACTGAGACAGAAGTGCAAGCCAAAGAGGAGAATCTGAGAGTGTTCCTCAACCAGCTGGAGAAGGCGGTATGGACACACACCAGAACTGCACAGTATAGACAAAATACTAGTTACTGAAAGATAATGCTACATATTGCAATGACGAAAGGGCATGTGTTCCGTAAGACCTGGTCACTGCCTGCTATATACAGTGCACTAACCCCAACAGCCCAGCTGACTAGTAGGGGAGGAGAGAGAGAGGTCAGTGCTGAAATTGTGGGGGTCTGTGTGGTGGCGATACACTGTTCCAACAGTATCCACGTCCCGCAACAGTGTGCCACACAGTGTTTGCAATGTAGAATGTATGAAATTATGCAGTTTGAAGTTGCTTCCCGAGTTCTGAATTGCCAGTTTTTAAACTGTACATTAAACTGAGAGAAATCAAACGGCCATTGCAAACATTAGGCAAATGTGAGTTGGTAACATTCACAAAGCTAAAATGTTTTTTATAATAGTAGTTAAAAACAAAAAAAAAAAAATGGAGATTATATACCATTATGCACATCCTGATGTCTAAATGGTCAAACGGGTCAGTCATTAAACACACTATAAAAAGTATTGTCCAATTAATAATAAAAAAAAAACGGGAGTCGAAAAATATGTCAGGGTTTTTTTAGCAAAGGCAGTCTTAGTAAATGTATGAAGGTTTTTATGCAGGGTTTAAAGAGTTTTTCTCAAGGGGGGTACACACTGCAGCCTTTTATCACTTGCATATGTTGGAATCCAATATCTCAGTAGTGTGCGTGTTTAACTCAATTTTAGGAACAAAGTTACAACAAACTTGTTGAACAAACTTTCTGCTTGTCTTGTCCAGTTTAGTAGTGTGTAAAAAGGGTTTGTGGTTTAAATGCATTCTGTGCCTCCAGAACATCACCATTCCAGTGAAAATCTTTAGAGGAATCAGGAACATTCTGCTGTCTTACCACACACCAGAGCTTATTAAGGTACTGTTCCATTGTGGCTCTCCTGAGGGAATTTAATTATGTCAAATCGAAAAGTGGGAACGTGGGACACTCTAAAGTTGATTTTGTTTGTCTCCTTGCAGGATCTTCTTGCTCTTGTGGACAACAAAGAAAACATCACAATATCTGACACCCTCAGCCGTACTGTAAGTGGCAGCAAGGTTGTAAGTTCCTTAATACTAAGATGCCTGGCACTGTGTGTAGATATAGCGCTGTAGATAAGAGCGAATGATTGGGAGAGCCTGACTGACTCTCTCTACTTCTCTGAAGGGGGGGAGAGCGGTTACGATGGAGAAGAAACTAGAGGAACTGAAGTCTCAGGGAAAGCCGTATGGAGGAATGCTCAAACAGTTCATCAGTACCCTGTGTACTGAGGAGGTAGGGGTGTCTTTTGGCTTTTTTTTTTTTTCCCACTGGCACAAGGAACCGTGCCGTACCACAAACAAATGGTTTTCCAGTACAGATAAAGTGAGCCGTACCTGAGCCCTACCCGTGCTGTCACAGCCCTGCTTGACGGCAGGGCCGAAAGCGGGACGCCGCCTAGCTGACTGCTTTCTGATTGGTCTAAATGTTATCACAAAATGGAAAGAGGCCTTTGTTGTTGTTTTTTGTACAAGCAGTCTGTTTAAGCTGAAGATCACTTTCAGTAGGAGTTTTCTGTGACTCTAACAAATGTATCTTTTAACACTGTGAGAAATGTGAAGGTGTTCCAGGACATCCCTAACAAGTCAGATCAGTTACGTGTTCGTTGCACAGCTAAACACCACAGGGAAAAAATAAGAGAGAACTCAAACGAGACGATAAATAATAAAAGACCATAATAAAAGTTTCTGCTGGCACAACTCCATGGATGCGATTTTGGGACAATGACTGCCCATAAAGTGTGGGGAGAGAACAGCACAGCTGGTGCATCAGAAACACCATGACCTGACTGAGATACACTGAGATACAGTGTGCTGCAAGTAGCGTGCTATTGCAGTATGATTTTATGTACAGCACGGGTCCTGAATGCTTATGATAGTGTGTTTTCTCTTTTGGTTGTGTTTTCTCACGCCCTGCTGGTCTGTTCTTTCATTCTGCACTGTTGGTTTTTGTGACGGTACATACTGACCACTCACCTCTACAGCGTGTGTCTCCTCAGAACCTGGCCCATGCTCTGGAGCTGAAATCTCAGTATGAGGAAGAGATGACACCTAGTTGCTACGCCTTGCTCATCAGCCTGTGCTGCCGTCATGACAATCCTGAGGAGGCACTGAACCTGAAGAGAGAGATGTGAGTTCAAAGTGCACTCACACAAAGATGAACGAAGAGACCTCTATGATGTTGCTCCTGGAAATAAACTGGGAAATGCAAATTAATTTCGGCACTTAACAGAGACAGATGTTGAATTGGGTTTGGCATCCTGGGCAGGGGGGGTAGGATGTAACGGCCTGAGCTGTGTTTAACTTTTTCCCCAGATAGTGAGAGAGCCTCAGTGAGGATATGCATGATTGTATCTCAAAAATCAAATTTGTTCGATTTCTATAACTATTATTATGGTACAACAAAGGTTTTATTCGTGTTAAGTTGTGTGAAAGCTTGCGAACCCTATGAAATTGTCTTTTTTGTGAAAAACTATATAAAGCTGTGTTGGTAAATGACTAATATGTCCTATGCTGAGGTATTTCAGTCTGTTGATTTCAGTTCATATCTGTTTTTGCAATGTGTTGAAGATACTTTGAAACGATTATTTTGCACCCCCTTGCCTCTTGTGCATGGCAAACACATCCTGATGTTTTTGGATGAATTCATTTCTCTGAAATATCCAAATGATTTTACTAATAGCAGAACTAGACTGTATTGGTCCTTAAATGTCTTATTTGTCATTATAGCATTGTTCACGTAGGACTGTGGAACCTCAGCAGTGTTAACACTGTTTGTGGGGGATTTTGTGGTGTAGTTTTGGAGAATTTATGAACATGCACAGTATGAAATTCAAGAGATGCCTTTAGATTGTTAGCTGTCATCGGAGGGACTTTTTCCCCCAGTTGCTTGGTGACTTCTGCACTGTACCATGTATGGATCTTTGTAAACCCCAAAAGGTCCACAAACTTTCTTACAGCTGTAGACTGTGGAAGTTTGTATATATATTTTTTTTTTTTTCTTGTTGCTAAATTTGTGTTTCCTTGTAGGTCCCGTAAGGACTCGCAGGTCGCCCTGGATTCCAACAAGTACATGAGCTTGGTCAGAGTGCTGTCCAAACATGGCAAGCTGGAAGGTTAGTACACACACACACACACACACACACACACACACACACACACACACACACACACACACACACACACACAC
>JBBIGA010000146.1:11075351-11086366 GCA_037576975.1 Alestes dentex
TGTGTGTGTGTGTGTGTGTGTGTGTGTGTGTGTGTGTGTGTGTGTGTGTGTGTGTGTGTGTGTGTGTGTGTGTCAAAAAAAATTTTGTCTTTGAGGCCCACAGGCACACATTTAGCCTCTCAGCACTTGATTATTCTCTCAGCATGGAACTGAGTGTTGGCAATAGCCTCCAGCAGAGATGTGTGTGTGTGTGTGCGCATTTAAAACTGGCAAGGGAAACTCCACAATAAAGAGTGTTTTTCTCTCGCTCAGCACTCTCCCTAAGGGGATTCACCTCCAGAACCCACCTAAGAGTTGAATTTAATAAACTAGAAGTAAAGCTGATACCAATACCATAGCTGTCATGACAAGGCTGTGTTCAAAATGACAACTTATCAGAGAAAGCAAAAACAATACTTGTATGTTAATGTGTATGTTGTTATTTTACTCTGTCATCCTGGACCATTTCTATAGCACTCCCATCATGAAATATGCTGTTGCTTATACCTTAATACTCAATATACTCTTACTCAGGCTGTAACTAACTTTAATTTCAGTGGTTGACTGAATGGTGGCCTGATTAGTAAACCGATCAAATAATCAACAAAGTCCACTCGGTTTTTTGTTTTACAGAGCAGCAGAACAGTAGGAGCCAAAGTGGCCCTAGCACTTCCTATAGTGTATTATGTGTCAGAATGGCTACGTGTCTCACAATCATTGTAGATCAGTGTAGACCGTTCTGTTTAATTGGATGAGTTTATTGAGCGTTTTCTAAACTGTCGTTAACTAATGGTTGCAGCCCTTGGTCCATTCTGCAGACTCTCTCCAGCCACTTTTCTGCCTCTGCTCCCACAGCCTGCATGTTTATGAAGCATTAAGAGTACATGTCCATTCTACTCCCTGCTGTCGTTTCTTCTGCATGAGTAGCTTCTCCAGCGTGCCCCTCATTTATTATGTAGTCAACATATGAGCTACAGGCTGAGTAAAGGGAGTGAACAGACGTCAGAATTGAGACTGATCTTTTAACCGGGCTGGTATGCATGTCGTATGTTGGGAGAAGTACAGAAGCAGGCATAATAAGTTCACATGTGATCTAACGCTAACTCACTAATCCCTCATTTCTAGAGGACACAAATGACTACGAAAAGGCAGAGGCAGTGTGGATGAAGATGCAGGAAGAGAACATCATTCCTAGAGAGAGGACCCTGCGTCTGCTTGCTGACATCCTCAAGAGCAACAACCAAGAGGTGCCCTTTGAGGTGCCTGAGGTAAAAGAATTTCTAACGAAAACTCTGGATATAGAGGATTTTATTTCACTTGTATCCCATGCTGCACAAAATCCAGTTAAATAAATAAAACCTAAATGATGCCGCCTTTGAAACGTGTAGTTCATCTGGTACTGTGGTTATTCACAGTATGCTCAGAAAAGCCTAATTGGGGAACAATAGCTAAATTTATTACACACCTTTTAATCAGGCCTCAATTTCTGTCTCAACCTGAATACATACTGTCCAAGCCTGACTCAACCTGTGGCACCAAGTTTAGAATCCAAACCTGACCCCGGCCTCATCATCACCAACCAAAGAACGAATACATCTCCACGTTTTCAAAGAAACCACCTTTTAATTACCTTAGCAATGTGCAGATGTGGTGACCTAGCCACAATAATAGCCATCATGAAAAGATCAGAATCAGAATTTTGTGGTGACGTTTGTGTTCTGGAGAAGCTCTGTTATGCATGATTCTAGGTCATGCCTCATGGACCTAGATGGATCTCACTGTGTCAGCAACACCAGTGAGACCAGCAAGCCTCATTAAAGCTCTTTATTAAAATTCAAGATAAAGATAGAGGCCCAAGAAAGTAGGAAGGAAAAGCTAATCCTGGGCATGAAATCCAGATTTGACCAAACATTTATGAAATTATGTCATCCGAAATCTGTCATCCATCCTGAATGTTTCAAGAGCTGCTACACATTATACACTCACTGTTCTGTCAGCTTCGTGCTTAATCCTCGCTTTTTACTTTTAAAAAAGTAATTGGATTTTAGGATGATGCTAACAAAATTCCTGAAATTAAGGTCCACAGCAGCTGCATGCCTCCATATGTTGGTTGCTTGAGAAAGGGGCTCATTCAATGGCATGGTTGGAGTGTAGTAGTTTTGTTTTTGTTTGTTTGTCTTTGTTTTTGGCCCTCCTGTCTAGTAATTATTCACAGTTATCCAGTTGCTTATCTTGGTAGAATAATATACATACTGAGTGATGCTCACTTGATTATTTATACGTACAGATGCAGTAATTAGAAGTGTGTTTATTTGTTCTCATCACTTTGACCCTTTTTACATCTGGTCACTTCTTGTGTTTGTATAGTATAGTGATACGTAGGTGGGACTGGGGCTTCACAGTATTGAGAGGGGTTTTGGGGCTTGCTGAATGTGTCTTGGAGAGACGGATGCATTTGCACCGCCATAATGTGTGGCTTGAATGCTTCTCAGACCAACTGCTTTGAGTGGTTTGAGTGAACAGATTTATATCTGTTTCAAATGCATGTTGGGTGCCTTTACAACTGCATTTTAATGTGGCTTGACCTGATCCAGATAAAATCAGGATACTTAAGATCACATTTTGTGGTCTGGTGTGTTCTGAACGTGTGTGAATAGATGTCTTGCATCTTCTTGTACCTTTAAGGGTTGTACATTCAAGTGTGTGTGTGTGTGTGTGTGTGTGTGGCGTTTCTTCTGAAAATGTGGCAGATGTGGTATGCGCAGCCAGAAGTCGGAGAACATTCTGAGAAGGTGGAACGAAGCGCTGCTCCCAGGATTTCCCATTCAAACGATGCCTCTCCTGCTGACTATAACCTCCAAGTGATAACTCTCAGCAAGAAGCAGCATTCCCAAGGTATGCCCTTTAACCGTTAGTGCTGATTTTATTTAGTTAATTGTGACATGTCATTGGGATTATTAATTGTACTGGTATTAAATCTGCGTTCCTCTTTTTGCCACCATTATCTGGGGGTGTATTTTTAACGTAGAAAAGGATCATTTTCAGCTGCGCTTATATTTCTTTGCTGAAACAGGTGATGTTTTTTTGGCAGTGGTCACTTCTGGACAACTCTATTTGATATGGTGATATATGATGATATGGCGGAACGATACATTTGGTGTTAACCGAAAGTAAACTTTGCTTCGTATATTTCAGTCTGGCAAAACGAACATTTGTGAGAATGAGCTTCTGTTTCTAAGTAAATGGCATGTTGACTTTTCCGCCTAATGTGTGTGTTTTCTCCATACAGACGCCTTTGTCATTCTGAAGGAGGTGGACAGGAAAGGCATAACTTTGGAACCTGCTGCGTATGATTTGCTTATCAAGGCCCTGCTGTCCTCAGGCCACCTGGAGGATGCCATGACTGTGAAAGACATGTGAGTGCACTCGTGTTAACCTCTTCTCTCATGCTGGTTTTTTTTCACACTCTTGTACTTTCCACATCATTGATGAGATGATTTGCACTCCAAGTCCTTTTTGTCTTTCTTGCTGTCATACTTCATTCAACTCCCCACCCCTCATTTCACTGCCTCTCACTGTCACACACAGGTTTAAGGGTCACAGTCTTAGCCATTGTCCGCTGTGTTCTTTCTCAGGAAATAATCTGTGATTTGAAATGAATAGCTGCCCCTGATCTTACTCTCACTCAGGCATACTCAGAGTGAGCAGTTTTAAGTCTTCCATGGAGCCAGATAATCTCTTTGTTCTCAGAAAAGATTGGCTGGGCGTAGAAATGAGTCGTCTTCCGATTAGTAATAGATCTTTAGCGTTGTATTAGTATAAATGGAAGCTTAGACTGTTCTGTGCTTTCTGCAGAATGCTCTCTGAAAGGGTTTAGTGCTGTAGATCTGCTTTTTGCTCTCAGTATATCCTTATAAAAGACGGTCCATTACCCCCATAAGTTATCCCTGCATGAACTCAGATCAGACAATAATTGTGTATAGATTTGCATTTGCCATTTTACTCTTAATATTACACCAGTTATTGTCTTACTATCAGTTTTTTTTTTTTAAGTGCCATTGTAGGTTTTCTGGCCTGATAACCAGCAGTTGTGGCAGATACCAATGCCAGTACCACACTGATCAATAATTTTGCATTTTGAAACCACATGGTGCATATATAACATTCACTGATGTATGTTACACAACCCCGAGCGAGTTAATGTAGATTTTAACTACAATACCCATTTCCGTTCTTTGAGATTATTTTCCATTTTTTAGCAGATGCACTTACACGATGATAAGTAAATGTTACATTAGGCCAGGGGCGTCCATTCGTCTTCACAACACGCTGACGTGGTTTCACTGAAGCAACTCATCTTAATAAAAGGTAGAAGACTTAGACCAGCTGATTAAACAAGAGGAATCAGGTCTAGCCCTTTTGTGAATAAGATTTGAACCCCTCCCTTACATTAGGACTCATTTGTGTAGCAGTGGTGTTCTTGCGTGGACTGGAATTGAATCTTTTTATGCAGGATGGTGGTTTTACTTGAGTGAGTTGAGGGATCATGTAGGCCCAATGTCTGTGTCTGTACATATATATGTGTTCAAAGTAAAACTCATCATTCATAATTAATGTTGGCAATACTTGATCGATGCTTATCAGTTTTGCCCCATTTATCTGTGATTAATTCACTGCTATTAAAAAAAAGAAAAAAATAAATTATATATGTGTGTGTGTGTGTGTGTGTGTGTGTGTGTGTATGTTTATCTTGGAAATGATCTTAATTTGGTGTAACTTAGAGATGTGTGACGGTACATACAAGCATGCAGACAAAGCACACTGACACAAAGACAAAGAAAAGCAAGATGGCTTAATGCCCAGGCATCGTTCCCCATATGGCTGAGCGTCTGAAGTATTTTCAACCCAAGCCAGAGGAGTGCACAAGAATCCTGCTTGTGCTCAGCTTAATCATAACACACCAGTGTGCTGATAACCATTGTGTATTTATGTGTGTGAGGTAGAGTGAGTGTGACTTTGATGGCATTTTGGCAGATGTTGGGGAGGGTTGGGGTGGTGGGGGGCTGAGCAGTGGGGGACTTAGTGGGCAGATTAAGAGGATTGGGAGTAGAGCAGTGGAGAGAGGGATTGCATGCCGCTCGGAAGGCCAGATGAGGAGGGGAGGAGAGGGACAGAGGGATTTTTCAAGGCTCGATAAGAAGTCGTCTGACCCTAGCTACGGCAGCAATCTGCCGAACAGCCTGCTCTAGGCCCATAGCCGTGCCGATAAGGAGTGCCGGCGGTTGCTCAATTGGGCAGTGGGACTAATCTGGCCAGCAAATGTTTAAAAAAAAAAGGGCGGGACAGTTTGATTGAGGTTTTAGGGAGCAGGGATGAAAAAATAAAACGCTAGAACCTAGAAGCGGATAGCAGATCCAGGACTCAGGGACTTGTGAGCACACTCAAGCGCACATGCACGCTCACTTTGTCTCCCATGCTCTTTTCTCATTGGTATGGAATGGCAGGAATAACCACATACTATCAGATGTGTACATGTTTCCCATAGTGCTGCACATGTAACATAGTGTATAGAGCAGTTACCTTTCGTGTACATGCTTCCTATTGTGGTGTTCATTCCTGAGCCTTGCTGACCAAGTTACATACATGCTGGCAATAGCGGATTAATCACAAGGCCAGACAGTGGAGGGCGGCCTCGAGTTCTTGTTTGGTTCTACAATGCTTCAAGTTTTTTCCTCTTTGACACCTATTGAGCGTGTTTTTCATTGGGTTTAGGAAGTTAAGTTACAGGTTGTACCGGTTTGGCTTGTTGCATAGCAGATTATCATCTTCATCCATCCCCACCTTAGTTGCTTTAAGTGTGACATGTTAGTGGCATTTCACAGGATGATTGAGAGATTTCATATTTCACATCCTGAAGATACATTAAACAGTTGTGTTTTAGACATGACATAAAAATATTAATTGGATATATGTAAATATAGTTGAGTCACAAAGTGCTCAAAAAGTCGCTCTCTCAGCTTGATGGACAGTAGAGGTAGGATTAACCCCTTTCATTCATCACTCGTAATTTGCAAGTATTTGTACCGGCAAACTGTAGTATACTCGACTGCTTTAAAGCATAAAATCAGAAAGCGCTTCTGGTGAAACCAAAACCATTCACCAGTCACTCAGAACCAGTATGGGATTGGGGGGGGGGGTTATCTACATTTACTGAAGTGGGCAGGCTATCTGTGCTTTACCCTCACATCCAAAAATGTGAAGAACTGTGCATGTTATGAAAAAATGTGCGCGCGTTATGTCACCAGTCCCATTAGCAATGATGCCTCTTGTGTGCATGTATTGTCTCAAACTTTTTGGCCATTTACAAGGCAATATCAAAGAAACAAATACAGAGTGCTATAAATGCTATAATTAGGAATCTATTATGTATTCTTGTGTTGAACACCGAGCACCAACTGTATTATTTTATGTCAAATTCAAGAGAACACTTTAAACACGCAGACTATCCTGTTGGCCCAGCAGCATTAATTTTGCCACAAGCAAAAAAAAAATCTGCAGATCCTTACTGTTAGCCAAAATATGAATTAGGCCTTTTTGGTAAATCCTCTGCCCTCTTGTTTGCAGTGCCTCCAAGCATGTTTCAGGATTCCGTTTGAGTGACGTAGCCAATAACCTCCACATTTTAACGAATGTGAAACACGGAAACATCAAAGGTAAGCCCAAATGTCACCGTTTTGTGTGTTTAAAATGACCCTCTGGGACATTTTTGTCCACTTCA
Organism: Alestes dentex; assembly: GCA_037576975.1. Classification (NCBI taxonomy): domain Eukaryota; kingdom Metazoa; phylum Chordata; class Actinopteri; order Characiformes; family Alestidae; genus Alestes; species Alestes dentex. The sequence continues at coordinate 11,082,109 of JBBIGA010000146.1, forward strand.
CTCTCTTTTTTTGATAATTTTAGCTGTGTGAATGCATATGGAATGAAATTCCAGGGTTTGGAGTTTTTTTCAGATCTTTACATTTTTAACTTCAACTCATTAAATATATCAATAATATGCTCCATACATCCAATTGTAACACTTGACGCCCTCGTGGACACTTTTGGCCAATTGAAACCCATGAAAACATTTTTTTTAGTCCTTGTTATTTACACTGTTAAATCATACAATTTAGGTAAAAAGCTTTCATTCTAAACTCAACACTTGAGAAATGTAGTTTTTAGTGTTTTCTTCCAGATGATGTCATTTATCCATTTTTGGCCATGCCAGCAATTTTATATAATATTCTTAGTTTCCAACAGGGGAGTATGACAGCTTACTGCACTCCAATGGAACAAATGAATGACACAGTTTTGACATAGGTGTGAATTTAAGGATGTCAGATAATGGTTTTGTGTTTGTGCATGAAAATAAAATTCAGTGTTGCTGTTAATCAGTTTTCAGACTTAGAATGAAAGCATTTTAACCTTGTTTTAGAATGAAAGCATTTTAACCTGATTTTAACCGTGTAAATAACAAGGATTTTAAAAAAATGTAGTTTGCGTGGGTTTCAATTGGCCAAAAGGGTCCATGAGGACGCTGAATGTATAGTAAAACGAGTTAAACATGAACTGAACAGTTCTCTCAGTCGTATCATTAATATTCATCATGGTATTTACCCTAAATACTGAATAAAGGAGACCGGAGCTAATCGTGCAAATGTTTTGTCTGTTCTCACCTAGACGCTGTGGAAGTTCTGAAGGGCATGCTGCAGGGTGACCAGGTGCCCTCCCAGATGGCCGTTACACGAATAGTCCAAGCCATGGGTAGTCATGGAGATGTACAGGGCATCCAGGAAGTGGAAAACCTAGTGAAGACGCTAGGCCCGTCCATCAACCTGTCCACTATGCTGTTTGTGAACAACACTGCGTTGGCCCAAATCAAAAAGTGGGATACTTTCCTCTGTTCTCCGTCAAATTTTGTTGGTTGATGGTGTTACTGTCTGACAGGCACAGACTTTGAAACTGTCGGCCTTTAGAAAATGCAAGATTGCAATTGTATCACAATCTGTCCACCTTATCTTGCTCTTGGAAGAAATCCTTTGTTATAAAACCGCGTTTCATAATTTGACTTCATTAGGGCTGTCACAAATAGTCAACATAACTGAACAGATGTTGACTATGGAGCAACAAGGTTGATGCACCACTTGTGGTCATTCTGATCTATTGGGGGGGGGGCTGTATGGCCTCAAAAGAAATGATTTGTAGCACAGAATGTTGAGTGACGGTAACATCGTGACTGGACAGGGATGAAATAGCCCTTGAGTTACGGTGTAGAAGTCAGAATAACAGCTAATGGAAATTACTGTTAGTTGAAATTACTGTTAGCACTTCAGTATCCACGGTTTATTACTCAAATCCATGTGGAATGATGCACCAATCTTTATCCCTCCAAAGTTGCGTCCAGTGCAGCCCAGCCTGCGCTGCATCTATTCTAGCCAGCATTCTCCATCTGTATCCCCCCCCTCCTTTTCCTCCACCCCAGCCCCTTTTTGGGCCATTATTATTACATCCCCCCAATCGGCTGTGATTGCTGTGACCAGCCGGTCTGAATAATTTAGCGTGGCCCGCGCTAATGCGGTGCCCAGCTTCCGGAACCTTCCGTCTCGCCTCTTAACCAGTCAGTTTGGCTCAGGCGCGCTGGCTGCACGTGTCAATGTGGTTTAGGCCCAGGCGGGGGTCAGAGTTCATCCTGACAGGAATGGCGGGGGTATGAGAGCAGGGGAATGTGCGCAGTGAGCCGTGAGTGAGCGCTTTGCTCTTCCGCTGTCCTCCACTGTCCCGCTCCTCACAGTGCAGAACAGCACGCGCTGACAGTCTGGAACTGGCCCGCCTTCGACCGCGAATATTAATGTGGCCAACGAAAGTTTTATGCCTTCATTATTCAGGGAGTGGGTTTGCCTCTCTCTACTCTTCTACAGAAATAAACTGCTGATTGCTGTTTATCGCTGTGACCTGTCATTTTCGCTAAAGTGCATATTAATATTAAGATAAATGGCGACTAGCTGTTTGGTGATTGTGTTTTGTTGGTATTTAATCTTTTCTGTCCTATCATGACAGCTAAATGATGCCTCTCTCTCTTTTTCACGCTCACAGTGGGGACATAGAGAGTGCGGTAGAGGGACTGGAATCTTTGTACACCCAAGGCTCAGAGACTGGACAACAAAACATCTCCTTTGTCTTCCGTAAAATTCTAGATGAAAACAATGAGGAGGCACTCGATAAATGTAAGATCTAAAGCCTTTCTTGATCACTACAATGCAGCCCATTGATTTATATAGAGGGTCCTTGAGTTACGACATAGATCCATTCCTTCGACATTGATTTAACCCGAAGTTTTACATTGATTTAACACGTTTTTTTTTGGAAACTCACCCTAGCCTAAGTCACTTACCGATCCTAACACAGGTATAAAATCATAAAAACACAACTAAGCCGCAGAAAAGGAAAAGGAAAACTCGCTCACTCATACACTGCGTTACTGGGTATTATTCTGTTGCGTGCAGCCAAACTAGTTCACCTGCGTAGTCCGTAAGTACGAGACTAACGGTGTAAGCCGAGTGGGAGTGAGCGTTGTAAACTCGAAACGTCATATGTCGAGACTTTTGAAACCCGAGGACCCCCTGTACATGAAAAGCCATGTGTGTTCTTTACGTACTAGGCGATAACATCTAGGATGTTATTGTGGTACCAATGACTAATTAATACATCTCTCTCTAATTAATACATCTCTCTCTCACTGTCTGTTTCTGTCTGTCTGTCTCTCTTTTTCTTTCTCTCCTTTTCTTTCTCTCTCTCTCAGTGAGTGCCATGGCAGAGCGACTGTGCAACCATTTTGCTATGTACAGGCCAGCCACTTTCCTGTTTTTGCAGTACCTGGACTCAGGCAGGACGGAGGAGGCCAAGTTTCTGCTGCAGGTCGACTAACTCCACCATGGCTAGAGCATGTTCTCTAACTTGACTGTACTCTTAGAGATTAATGAGCTGAAAGGGTACTTTGAGAAGAAGTCACAGAACTGTGGTTTCCATTGGGATTGGGAACCATGATCGTCGAACTACTGTTGTGTCCCAAAAGAAGCTTTGAATAGATAAGAAATACGAGTAGGAGGAATGGTTCTTTATAGAATCAACAACAAATGATTGACACTGTGTTTAATGCCTTTATTTTTAGGAGTACGGGTTTCTGAATTCATTGAGTTGTACTCCGGACTCAAGCCAGTTTTGCTTAATTTAATTTCCGCTCTGGTAATCTCCTGCCCTTTCAGTGCTCTTACTATGTCTCAAATTAGTTATTCTGCGTTTTCTATGCACATTATATATTCTATTCTTGAAGGAAGTCCGTCCTCTCCCAAAAAGCCCCCTAACAAGTTGAGTTAAAAGTCTTGTGAAATAGCTGAATTAAGTAGCACCTCAAAGCGGGTCACAAGAGTAAGCCTTTGGAGATGAGCATATACCAGGAGAGCTTCAAACATGGCAAGTTAGATTTCTGGTATGTCCCACAGAGGGACTTCTAAGTGTCCTTAAAATGTAATTTTAGCACAGGCCTCGGATCAGTCAGCTAAGCCAACAGAGGCCAGATCAGCTTGTGTATATGAACCACAGGCCGATCTTAAATCAGCCCTGAAGTAGAACTTCTCCCCTGAGAGCTACGTAGCGCTTGGATGGTGTTTTAATTGCTCTGATTGTACTAAAGGCATCCGGGCGCCGAGCTGACTCTGGTCCATTTTAATACACAAGCCTGTTAAAAGCCTCCCAGGCCTCTTGGCTTTTTAATTCAGCGGCAGCCGGCGAAACACACATCCTTCACGACTGGCTTGTAACGCGACCTCATTGCCACTGAACCCAGAGAGAACCTGGGGCAGCACAGCAGTTTTTGAAAAAGCCTCCACACAATCTCATTTATACAAGACCACACACACACACACACACACACACACACACACACACACACACACACACACTGACAACTTTTTTTCCCATAACCTCAGTTTTCACTCTAACTTTGTAAAGCAAAGTTAAAGCGTAGACTGATTGTTCCTCTCTTAGTACTGTGTTGAGTGTATGTATATGTGTATATTGTGTGTGTATTGACTGACACACATTATTATTTATAGATAAATAATATACTAAATATACTATAAAGGGTGAAGAAAGACAGT
>JBBIGA010000146.1:11090007-11103032 GCA_037576975.1 Alestes dentex
CTCTCTCTCTCCCTCTCCCTCTCCCTCTCCCTCTCCCTCTCCCTCTCCCTCTCCCTCTCCCTCTCCCTCTCCCTCTCTCTCAGCTGGGGATAAGGACTTCTCCTCTGCGAAGGCTCTCTATCAGCAGGCACAGGCCGAGGGGCTGCAGGTAGATGAATTGTCTCTGAAGAGATTGGCCCAGATGTACAGAGAGGCTGGAGAGGCCGTGCCCTTTGAGGAGCCCCGGGTAAATATCACTCACTCACAGCTAGTTCCTAATGGCCCGAGTCATTTTGCTTCAGAAACACTCTGCGTGCATTAAAATGCATGGAACATTACAACATAAGTTACATTCATTTGGTCAACTGCTTAGTCTCATACTGACAATACCTAAACAATATGTGCTTACGTGTATTGTTCTAAAGGTGATCTTTTAATAGTAATGGGTTTTGGGAATTTACCTGACATAATCCCTGCTTTAAACCCTCTGTCTGCCAAGCCATAATTTGTGTTGGTGTTAATACCAGAGTAATAGATGTTGACACTGTGTTGATAGTAGGTTAATATGGTTATAGGATGCATGCTTCATAAACACTCTCGTAATGGACTATTGGGTTAACTTTTTTAGTTTAGGTGAGATGTGTAAAGTGTCTTCAGGGAAATGTTATAAGTGGGAGGGGGAAAGAAAGAACCTATTTTCAAGTTTCAGTGAGCTTAGTAAGGTTGCAAAATTTCAGTTTGGCTTTTTAAACAGCATATATATATTTTTGATATAATTTAGATATTTTATTTAGGGAGCCACAGATCATTTGAAATAGGAATTTGTACAAATCAATTTTTGTACAATTTTTTTTTTTTTTTAAGGTTGACTATCTTGAGTAACCAAGAAATCTGGAGCTGTTTCACTGGTGCTCCCACTGTCACCTGGAAACAGCACTGCAATGCTTTGTCAGAGTTAAATACATTCCCACAAAATGAATATCGGAGTGGATTTTTTTAATATATATTGTATATATATATCCCCCCCCCCACACACACACACACTGTCACATTCTGGCTCTTTCTTCCACACACTGATTATTTTTGCAGTTTTTAAAATTAAGCAGTACATTCAAGAGCTATGCGATGAAATTTGCAGTCTAAAAAAAAATAGAAAACATAATCCTGCATATATTTATCTCGTACTAAATTTACACTTCCTTGGCTGTGCCATCTTTTTTCTCAGATCATCTCAGAGTTACACTGTCATTATTTAGTCATTATTTCCCGGCATATTAAATAAACATCCAGAATTCTCTGCACTCATTCAACAACATGAACAATAACGTTCTACTTGGAACACTGGTCTTCCCAAAAGCTCTACCTTGAGTTCAGCCAAGATATCTGGATGTCAGTTAGGCCTGATTTAATCTTCTTGCTCAAGGTGATCATGATTATGCTTGAACACAATCACCTACATCTGACCCCAGTGTCCACCTACAGCCCTCATACCGCCATAAAAACTCCTTCACCCCTCTCTCTCCTTTGTATTATTTACAGCCTGTCAGAATGCTATTGCCGTGTTTTTAGAACAGTGTTAAAGCAAGAGCCTGTCAAGCCCACTCCACCACCCCACCTACCCCTATGCTCTCACTTCACCTTTTAAGTTTGCACAAAGCAATCTCAGGTAGTGCCCCCCCCCCCTTCATTCTCTCCCTCTCGCCATCCCCCTTTCCTTCTTTCTCCCCAGTCCTGAGGCAGCCGCTAATACCAGAGAACAAAGCGTCTCCTGAGAGCTCCGATAAGGGCAGATTTGAGGTGCTGTTCACATCTGGCCCCGTTTCCCCGACACGGCTACCGCTATTTATCGACTTTAATTATGCTGTTAATAGGGGAATATACAATGTTGGAGCAACAGTAATCTTCTGAAAGCGTTCACCTTCAGTTAAAAAAACAGAAGAGGCCTGGCTTTTAGAGGGGGCCACGGCTTAATTAGTAGGACTTTGGGGGGATGGGGTGTGTGTGTGTGTGTGGGGGGGTAAGAGTGTAAATGTGTTTGTGCGTTTAATCCGGAATGAGATGAAACCAGAGAGAAGAATTGCTGGGGCGGTGGGGTTGTTAATACATTGCTCCTGCGGGGGGGAGGCTGAAGGTTTGGATAGTAAACACAAAAATGAAGCACAGACTTTCACAGCACTGCGTACAGAATGACACGGCAGTTTTTGAGTCAAAGGTTTGTGCACAATGGTCAGGTGCTAAAATTCAGTTATTAGATTTAGGGGTGGTGGCGGCCTAGTGGGTAAGATGCTTGCCTCTGGACCAAGAGGTCATGGGTTCAGATCCCACCTTCAGCACACCACCACTGGGTTCCTGAGCAAGACCCTTAACCCCAAGTTGCTCCATGGAGTCAGGGAATGGAAGTCGCTTTGGATAAAAGTGCCTGATTAATGTCATAAATGTAGATTTCAGCACAATATTATTGTGGACACTTTGAAATACTGTCATTGCATTTTCAATAAAGTTATCATTTATACCAGAGATATTTGAGGCGCAAAGCTCCCACTATGCTGATGTCATGCCATGCTTTGATAGCCCATGCTTGTGCTGCGGTTTTATGTTTTTGGTCTGATCACCGTCACAGCTCACTGTAAAAACTAGCCCCTGGCCAGACAGAAAACTTGAGGGGAAACTGAAGACATAATGCACAAGAAATGAAGTGCACGTGTTCCAGAAATGAAGAATGCTTTTCGATTCAGAACAAACAAAAATTCTCTAAATGCATAACTATTAAGAGTCACCTTTAGAGCACTACACATATGTGCATAGTGTTATTTCTCTTATTTTATTAGTGTTATTTTATTTTTTCTTAATCTCCTTAATTTTAATTAGCTAATTTGTGGATGTCTTTCTTCTCCCCCCCTTTAGGAGTCTTTCAGGTTCTACGCAGAGAAACTAAAGCTCACCAAGACCCCAAGCCCTGCAGATAACTCGAATAACTAGAGATGACCTTCCTTTCTTTACTTTTTTTTTTATGCTTGTTCAGATGTTCTGTAATGCTGTGAAGTTGATTGAACGTGTCAAACTCCTGTGCAGAATTACGAAAACTACAAAAAAAAATAACACAACAAAAAGCCATGTACAGCAGTATTTATGTTAATAAATGTGTAAAACAGTGAATTTGTGGATTGAGTGTTTTTGCCCCTTTGTTTTTGTAAAGATGATAAGGATTAGGTTCATCAATGGCATTTCTCTCCTGGCATACATGAAACACAATGGACACCAGACTATTTTTTGTTAATCCTTTAGCAGGCTAAAGTATGTTCAGTAATAACTATTTATTCCTTAATCCTGTCTAGTCCATATTTGATAAATACTATAATGACAAGTAAGACACGCAACTGGTTCTTTAGTTCTGTGTTTTGTATTTCAAACGTCCTCTCTGCACATTTATCAGGGTTTTGCACCAGTGCAAAACTTACATTATCTGGGTTCTTAAAGCACTAATGCTTTTCCCAGTGTGCCTTGCTAAACATTTCAAAATCTTTTCAATATACCTTTACTAGCACACACATTGTTAAGCCCAATAATCTTACTATACAAAAAGATTAATCTGTACAAAAAAAAAGAAGAAGAAAATGCACGTAAAAGCTGTAGATGGATATCTGCCAAAGTACTGCTCTAATCGCTTGGCCACGAAGAAACGCAACAGAAGCGTGCAGGCGGAAATACAGGACGTGCGCGGAGCTTTGCTGCCATCCAGCGGCAGCCAGCTGTAAAAGTCCCAAATGATTCGAGGGGTCTTCAGAGAAACAGCCCGTGGGTTTTCTGAGAGGCGTCACCAGTCCTGAGAAGACTTCTGCTTGATGAACCTGAGGCACAGGTAGTAGAGCAACATGAAAACCAGCACCACTGCGATCTCCACTAGATAACAGGAGAACAGGGGGAACTGGTTCATGTGCATCGCCTCCACCACCTGGACAGAGAGCAAACAGAAGAGTTATAGAACTGGTGTTCTGAAACCAGTGATGTTGATGCGTTTTGTGTGTGTGTGTGTGTGTGTGTGTGTGTATATATATATATATTTGTTTGTTTGTTTGTTAAATATTTATTTGTTGTCCTTGCAAGCAACAAGCAACAGAAGAGTGATACAGAATTTTATTGTTTTGATCAAATTGAATGTGTTCTTGGGTTAATATCACTTTTATCATTTTCTAAATTCAGTTCTATTTTCACACGGATATCGTCCTGTTGTCCTCTACAGTGGACATGCTGGGAAATTAAAATAAAAAATATATTCAAAGAAATTTAAACTGTAAGGTGTTTTTTTTAGGCCCAAATAGATATGAAATCACACAAAAAAAGAAATTGTAAGACATTTTTTTCTTCGGTTCTCAGGAAGAGACAGTATATATAGTATGGTAGATACAGTATATAGGAATGTTGGTGCATTTTTTTTTACACATTTTTTTTTTTCAATTTTAATTGTTTCTTCTAATATTGTCTAGGTTTCTACATATATTTTTGGTTGTTGACCCTTACTTTAATGCCGTCTATGTTGAAGGTGAAGTTTCCCAGGGAGACTGAGTAGGAGAGGCCCCGGAACTGGACCTGCAGCATGCCCTCAAAACCCCAGCGCATGAAGGAGATGTTGGACAACCAGGAGGCCACTGAGGAACAGAGAACACAGAACACATCTGCTTCATTCCTGATATTCCCAATATTATTATTACTGGTTTGTAGAGTTGGAAGTCGGTTCTCCTGTTTTAGACAACTGTGAATAGAGAGTCGACTATAAAGCTTTGGGCTTGTCAGAGACTTTAAAGTGTGGCGGCAAGGTAGCGAAATGTTAGACACTCTCTTGATATTCTGCTGTCTCCACAGCCCGTAGAGAAAAATGCTGTATTTGACCTGAGACAAAGAAAAAATACAAAATTTGTGACAAAAAGTGGCTTGGACTCAAACACTACTGTCAATGCAGAAGAATCACTCACTAGTCAGTTAATTAGTGAGAGTTAGTGCTACAAACTCTCTGAAGCATACACTACATGGATAAAAGTATTAGGACACCTCTTAATTCAGGGTGGCCCCTTACTTCCCATCTTAATACTTCAGCCTACCAAGACGTTTTGGACAACACCATGCTTCCAACTTTGTGGACACAGTTTAGGGAAGAACTTTTTCTATTCCAGCATGACTGTGTCTCAGTGCACAAAGCAAGGTCCATAAAGACATGGCTGGATGAGTTTGGTGTGGAAGAACTTGACTAGCCTGCACAGAGCCCTGACCTCAACCCCGTCCAACACCTTTGGAATGGAGATTGCAAGCCAGGCCTTCTCGTCCAACCTTCTCAAAATGAAATTCCCACAGAAACTCCAAAATCTTGTGGAAAGCCTTCCAAGAAGAGTGGAAGCTGTTACATCCGCAAAGGGGAACCAAGTCCATATTAAAGTCTATGTGTTTGACCGCAATGTCAGTAAAGACTCAAACTTTTATCCGTATAGTGTATCATTAAACTGGCATTTTTTGCCCATAGGGTCAACAGAAGTGGGAGCACATGAAGCAGCAGCAGCCGCTGTTCCATAGTTCCCTGAGACCCATGCGAGGACCAGTTAGTGGGCAGTTTTGTTTACAGCTATCTGACTAACAAGTCGAAGAAAATGTTCAGAACCTGTATAGAAGAAACAGAACTGAACATTTATCTGTCCAACATGTAGCTCATCCTCAGTGTCCAGCTTATACCGAGAAGCTACTTTATATTTATAAAGCCCTGTTGGCTACAGATCGATGATCGATCAGCCACAGCATTAAAACCACTGACAAGTGAAGTGAATAACATTGAATGTCTTGTTGCACTGGCATCTGTCAATGGGATGGAATATTAGGCATCAAGTTAATAATATTCCAAATGTTGGAAGCAGAAAATGATCAAGGGTAAGGATCTGAGCGACTTTGACAAGGGCCAAATTGTGATGGCTAGACGACGACTGGGTCAGAGCTGCTCCAAAACACCAGGTCTTTTGGGGTGTCCCTGCTATGTACCTACCAAAAGTGGTGCAAATTAGAACAACAAGTGACAGAGTCTTGGGCACCAAAGGCTCATTGATGTCGGTGAAGCGCAAAGACAAGCTTGTCTGCTTTGATCCCACAGAAGAGCTACTGTCACACAAATGTCATGCTGGCTCTAACTGCAAGTGTGCATGTTTTTCCTCAGGAAGAGCTGGCACCAAGATGCAGTACTAGGGAGACGGTAAGCTGGCCAAGGTGGTGTGCTGCTCTGGGCAATGTTCTGTTGGGTCCTGGCATTCATGAGCTTGTTACTTTGACACCCCATACCCAAATATTGTTGCAGACCAAGTACACTCCTTCATATCACTGGTATTTCCTAACAGATGTTTCTTCTTTCAGCAGAAGAAAACTGTTCAGGAATGGTTTGCGGAAGAATTCAAAGTGTTGACTTGACCTCCAAATTCTTTGGATCTCAACCTGATTGAGCACCTGTAGGATGTGCTGGACAAGCTTGTCTGACACATGGAGGCTCTACATACCATAGCATACTTGATACCATAGCACAACTTCAAAGGAATTGGTGAGTCCATGAATCGAGGTGCCATGAGGAGGACCTACACAATACTAGGCAGGTGATTTTAATGCTATGGCTCATCAGTGAATACTCTTACCCAGCCACATGTTGTCCAGGCTCATGACAAAGCCCCCAGTCATGTAGAAAACAGTGAAGAGTGCATTTCCCATGAAGGCCGAGGTCTGCAGGGTGGGCAGCAGTGCTCCCACAAACAGAGCCATGGAACGACTGCAGTACACCATGAGCCACAACAGCATGAAGCTGAGCAGGAAACGGTCCGGCGCAGTGTTCAGGCCAGCCAGCCAGTAGATCGGCAGACCGTAAACAAGAGTGAAGACACAGTGTTCTGGTAACTCCCCCAGGACCTGAAATATACACACAGGTTCAGGAATTTTAGCAACATTTTATGCTATAGTTAAATCACAAGGTTACAGGAACAAAACGTATTGACATGACACCGTCCAACAACAAGATTAGTTTCTACAAAATCAGCACCAGAAGCTATGTGAAGCTTTGCTGCCTTCTTGTGGTCAGTATATAAGTAGTCCAGTTCGTGTGGTTCACTGTTGCTGCAGACAGGTTTACCTTGGCAAAAAAGTATGCGGTTACGGAGTACATTCCGTCCTCCAGCTCATGGTACAGCATGGCTCTCTCTGAGTGACCTGTAGATGCCGCAAGACAAACCATGCTGGGTGAATACGGTCAGGTGCCCAATGCGTTCCATGACAGAAGACTTAGGTGGTTTTGTCTGTGCATCTGTTCGTAACTCACACTTGGCTATGACATCCAGCACCACAGCGAAAGGCGTCAGAGCTCCCATCATGTAGAGCAAGGCCACGGTGTCCTGCATGGACAACCGCTCCTCTCCCGCCCCAAAGTAAAGGAAGCCGACAAGCAGTGACATCAGCAGGGCCTCCAGGCCGTGCACCACCACTGTCACCAGGTCACGGTAGTCATTAGACACCTGCCGCCTTGCAATCACATCAACATGAACGTTTGGGTTTGAGATCAGCACAAAAGTGTACAATATTCAGTATTTATTCTGTTTTGCACTGCAGATATAGCAATTTATCAAGTCAAGTGGGTCAAGCAGGTTTTACTGTCATTTCTACCATATACAAACAGTACACAGTGAAATGAAACAACGTGCCTCCAGGGCCATGGTGCAACATAAGAGCAGAACAGAACAGAACACAAAACCACAAGGGCAGACAGGACAAAGAGCTAGAAAAAGAACACAAGAGCAACAATACAACTAGACGAGACAAGACAAGACAAGACAACGTTCAGTACAATGGGCAACAGCTACAGTGAGGAGAAATGCAGTATTTTGACAGATAAAAATTCTAGCAGCAGAAAGTCACATTTGCAAAAAAATGCAGAACAGCAATGAATATGATTGTGCAGTAGTACAGCTGTAGCAGCAACATGACAGAGAATGTGCAGTCTAAAAAACAGAAGAGTATTTTAACAGGTAATTAAATTATGATCGTTCATACCCAGCCACTTAGCAAATGCATGCCTATGTTATAACATTTATAACATCTGCCTCTGCATCTTCTTGTTAAGAAGTCTCAAGTAGACTTGTGGTTTCTACTATAAAACTATAAAAATGGACAATAGTATATTGCATAGCTGAAAGCCTTTGTCAGTTTAGCAAAACTAGCTTTGTAGCTTCAGTACAAAACAAAGAAGCAAACTTTAGGCATCAAGCGTGTCTTCTCTGACTCACTAAATCTGGGGTAAGAGGGAAACGGTTGGCTACATTTTTCGTTGCCCTATCCCTTAAAGAAAGGTAAGATAATCGATATACAGACTAATGCTTGTGCTGGGCTTTCTTACCGAATTAGGATGGAGAACTGCTGCAGTCTTCCTGGTAGTGAGTCTATCTGTTGTGACATTTTGATATGGCTTTCGTCTTTTGATATAGAGGGGATGTTGCTAGATAAAAAAAGTGTTAAAAATAAATGTTAGCACAGTTTTGTTTTTGTTATTTAATATACTAATATATACAGCGGGCAAAATAGGTATCGATGTCGCCAGTTTTCTAAGTAAATATGTTTCTAAGTCCTACTGACACGAAATTTGCACCAGATGTCGGTAACAACCTATCCAATACACACATGCAAAGAAATCAAATCAGAGATGTCCATAGATGAACCTTCACAAGTATCTGAAGGGGCACCTTCACAAGTATCTTAACCTTTTTTTGTAGTCTTGAGGGGGTTTTTTTGGCTGTGTTTAGGCTTGTTGTTTTGTTGAAACATCCATCTTTTCAACAGATTCAGTTTCTGAAAAAATTCTATTCTGAAATGTCCCTGTATATTGTTCAGTTTTTTTTCTTTGATGATGTATTGCCTCAGTACTGTATATAGACAGCACAATATCATAATACTCCCTCCCCTGTACTCCCCTGAGTATAGTGTTTTTTGATGACCTGATTTATTTCCAAAGAATTCAGATTTCTTTTTTGTCTGATTACAGTGTATTGTTCTAAAATATGTGTCCAAATGCTCAAATGGATATGATTGTGGTGCAGTTCATTGCTTACTGTTCTCTTTGTAGCTGCTTTTCCTGCTGCCTTCAGGTCTACAACTCTTTAAAAGTGACTGACAGCTTCTCTCTTACCTTCCTTATCGTCAGTCTGAGAGCATGTTGTGAAATCCTGCGTGGTGCACCTTGCTGGGGGAAATGTGTGTTCTATGAAACATTCTAGGTGTGATCCTATGAAACTTCTATTTGTATGTTATTAAACCAGGTGTTGACGGGGATGTTCACGTTCTTTGCTATGGCTCAGTAGCCTTTGCCAGTTGAATGTTGTTAAGTAACGTCCTTGAGAACTCCTAGAATCTCCCTAACCCTTACCATAATTGTTACTGCTGCATTAAATCTTCCCAACCTGTGGCACTTACATTTATAATGGCATCCGGTGCAATTTCCGCAACATTTTAATTTGCATGAGAACATAAGGTCTGAATACCTTTTCTCCATCAACTTCATCTGTTGTAAACTATATATTTGTTTATAATTATAAATATAAAAACACAGTTAAATGACTTTGTGTATGTGTGAATTTGAAGTGGATATATGCACTAGAAGTTTAGTAAATAATGGAAATAAAAGACAAAAGAGTATAAATACTTGTTTGTGCAGACACGGGTCAGTAACAGAGCTTTACTTTTTGTGGATCTCCAGCGCTGAAACATTGTGCTCCTCTGACTTCCACATGAAGTCTTCAGTGTTCTTCACCCTCTCTTGAAAATGGGCAGCCAAGATTCTGGCTAGTTCTAAACATGCTGCCTCCTTCTCCAGACTTCGCCGGTCAATGCTAATTAGGTCCACTGCAACAGAGGAGCATATTTTAGATGTCATAACCAACCCAACTCAATCTGAGTATAATGAGTTGGGCTGTGCTCGCTCACCGTAGTAATCGGAGGGATTGCAGTAGCGGGGGCATGGATACCCCAGAGATGTGAAGTAGGACACCATGTCTTTGGCTGGTCCACAGTACACAGCTGAACCTGAGGAGAGGAGCACCACCAGGTCGAAGAGCTGGAAGATGTCTGACCGGGGCTGGTGCACCGAGAGCAGAACCAGACGGTTCCCCCGGGCCAGACGGAACAGAGTGATGACCAGGTTGTGGGCAGTGAAGCTGTCCAGACCTGAAGTAGGCTCATCAAGAATTAGAATGCCTAAAACAAACAAAAAAATCTGAATGTATGGATGTTGAGATTGAGCAGATAGCGGGGCACAAATGGGGTATGTGTCATACGCAACCCTCAAAGGGGCTCCAATGCTATAGCTCAAAAGAGAAGTAGTTCAGTGCTTACCTTGTACAATTCTTCCAAATGCAAAATAAATAGCAAATTATAATGTATTCACTATTTTGTTTTTCTCTTTTTAGAATCAGTTACTATGGCATTAAAAAGTTGTAGCCACAAGTGTCTGTACAAGTCTGACAAAGAAGTGCGTACAAAGCACGACTGTAAGCGTTTTCTCTTATCACTGAATGTGAACGTTTACCTGTCACACAATGTGAAAACGATATTGCACAAACATCCTGTTGTTTCTAACAGGCCTAACCTGACATTTGGACTCATTTTGACTATACCACTAACAGTACTCCCAGTCTTTTAGCGAACTATTATCTATTAAAATGTATTTTCAGTAGACTATGATCATTTGACAGATCTTGCGTTGCATTTAGCTTCATGCAATGAAATCCTAAATCAATGGTCTGATGTGATAAAAGCATGTAAAATAGTGTAATTATTGTATGTAGTGTAAGAAAATATGGCATAACAGAACATTTGGTGGGGAGGTGTAAGAAGTTTGTTCTGTATTTGTTAAATAAAATGAATTGTGATACAAACTGATTTTAGAGTAGGTGGAGCGCCAATGGGTGGTCAGTATACATAAAAGATTAGACAGAATAT
This sequence comes from Alestes dentex, assembly GCA_037576975.1. NCBI lineage: Eukaryota > Metazoa > Chordata > Actinopteri > Characiformes > Alestidae > Alestes > Alestes dentex. The sequence continues at coordinate 11,100,982 of JBBIGA010000146.1, forward strand.
GATTTGATAGGGGATATAGCAAGAGAAGATAAGTGTTATCTTTGATTATCTGAAGCTTATGATATGATACTTGTTGGGAACCCAGTAACTGATAAATTATGAATAAAACCGACCTATGGCCTGTTCTTATCTTGGTATATCCCAAACTCACCTGGGTTCCAGAGAAGCTGAACAGCGATGCTGACCCTCCTCCTCTCTCCTCCAGACACACCCCTTACATAATCATTCCCCACTCGTGTGTTAGCACACTGTCTCAGCCGCAGCTCAGCAATGACATCATCCACCTACACAGAGAACTTTGTTAGGGTCGCAAACAAATAGACCAGGCATAAGGGCTGAGGACACTTGAAGCATATCCAGGTTTTAAATGGGAAAAAAAAAATCACCAACATGTTCCTTCGGGTATGGAATTGACGGGGGCTGGTTGAGCAGGCAGTTGCCTGGTCTGAAATATTGAGATCATGTTTTCGACCAGGCATCCAAATCTCATCACTTGGTTTCAGTAACAATAAATATACACCACCCACTTTCCTGAAAACACCTACCAAGTTCTTACACTCACAGCTTATTTTATGAGGCCCACCCCACTTATAGGTCCACTCTACCTCATCAATCCTTGGTCAATAGCAGAACTGCTACAGACAATATTTATGTGTTGTTGTATGACTCTCAGCTCTGACATGAAAATAGTCCACTAACCTAAAACACCCAGCCAAGAAACTGACTGGGTGGCTAGACAGTAGCTTATCTTTTTCATGGCGACATAAAATGGCAGGTAGACTAACAAAGTGGAACTACGACCTGAATGTTTCTAGCAAACAGGATAGGGAGTGTGTATTAAATTACAGAACGTTCATTGACCTTCCCTTTTATTGCATGATTGTATAACTGAAGGCAATCAGTTGAGAGGTGTTGAACGGCCTACCCTTTGATCCCTCTGCGTCTGTGAGAAATGTGTTGGCAGTCTCAGCTTGGCCACAAAGGCAAGAGTCTCCCTCACGGTCAGGTGGGGTAACAAGCGGTCATCCTGCCGTACGTGAGCAATGCTCTTCTTCACAAGCGAAGGTGTGGACGGGTTACCATTGATCAGTATCTCTCCAGACTTCTTGGTTCCTCCTTCATCTCGACATGTTATGATGTCCAACAGAGAGGTCTTCCCGCAGCCTGGGGAGGATGAAGCAAGAAGAAGCAAAAATTGAAATTCTCTCTGTTTAAAAAATACATTGGGAACCCCTCGCTCCAGTTTGACTGTGATCACTGCTTATCACACATTTCCACATCTGCTCTTCATGCTAGTCTCCATTCCCTATTAAATCACCCTTTAAAGAGGTACTGTTACTTATCATGACTCTCGCTGGGCTGCTACAAGACACGTTTCTACCTGAGCTGCCGATAACAGCCAACATCTGGCCGCTGTGCACTCGAAGGTTCAGGTCCTTGATGGCGGTCTGCTTATTGCCATGCACCTCCCAGGGCATTTTAAACTCGGACAGTCTCTCATACCAGGGGATCTGTGCTGCTGTGTCCACCTGGAGTAAACACATAAACTAATGTTACATCATGTTCTTCTGTGCTCTGTAGTGGCCAGAAAAGCACTATTGCATTGTTCATGAACCAATTAAAGCCTCCGAGCCTGTAGGTAGGCCCACATTTAAACTCCTCATTCTCACACAGTGACACTGTACTTCATGGGTAACTACTGAATAATTCATAATAAATAAATAATAACTAATAAATAAAGAGTGAATTAGTTGTAGTTTAAGGGTTCCCACGAATAATTAATTGCCAGTTTCACTACATAAACAGAAGGATACCTGATAGTGCAAATTCCTGACTTCCAGCTCATTGCGACCCCCACTGTATGTAAAATAAAGGCTGCTGTCTTCTTCTCCAGAAGAAAACAGTTGGATGTCTCTGCCCTGTGTGTAAGAAGGATGTGTTAATGTACATATAGTATTATGTAAAAGTTTGAAAGTTAAATAAATAAATAAATAAATAAATAAAAAGCTGTATATATATATATAGCTGTGTATATGTATGTATGTATGTAT
>JBBIGA010000146.1:11103858-11116843 GCA_037576975.1 Alestes dentex
TGTCTGTTAAATTCCTACACAAGCACCTCATTCTGCTTTATGAGGTACTGATTAGTGATCACCTGAATCACATCTTACTTAATGAGGGAAAGTATAAAAAAACACTGCTGTAATCAATACTCTCCTCTTGCAATGTGACCAGTTGGATGGCAAATCACTACTGCATCAAAAGTAATTATTGCCATTTTGTTTAAAAGTGAACAAGAGATTTGTTTTATTTTAATTATTCAAGTTCTGTAAACACTGCATCATTTCTCTTATTTTGATGTATTGTCATATCCTTTAAAATTATGCTTTAAAGAACAATAGTTTATTTGGAAATTACAAGAAATATTGTCAGCAGTACATAAGGCAAAGCTGTTCAGTTCAATACTTGCACCTACAAAAGATAAACCTTCAGAAACTGAACATTTTTGCAGTGCTCTCTTATTTTTTTCCTGAGCTGGATGTAAACAGATACAGTGTAGTTTGACCCTTTTGAATGCCAAACCTCTCCTTGAAGAAGACCAGTGTTTACAGTTCGCATTCAATACCTGCTTCAGCTAAACATTTCTTTGTTAAATGAAATCAGGTACTGCTGATAGAATTTAACAAATCCACGACAGGAGAACTCCAAAAGGTCAGGAACCAAACCTGTGTTCTTCTTACAAAAAACACTGACACTTATTTTCAAAACCAGAAATTCTTTGCTGCGTTTATGGACATATTGCACAAAGGGATTTAACAGTACATTCATTTGTATTGGACATTTTCCACAGTCTGTTCAGTTACTTTGTATCAAACTATGGCAGGAGTCTCTCTGATGGAAACATTACGGAAGAAACATGTGCTGTAATGTGAAGTAGAATTCATCAGTAAAGCACTTTTTAGGCTCTTCTCGAGGAAGCTCAGCAGACCACCCCCGATAAAGCTGATTAAAGTCTTATCCATTTTATCTGGTGCCAGTAGATAAGCGGAGAATGTTGAATCTTTGCCTGGTTCAGGGTCCAGTCAAATAAAGGCACACACTCTCATTATGTAACGCATAAATTTTGTCCAGCATCTCACCGGGCGAAACTCTCCGTTACCAAGTGAAACCAGTAGCCCAGACCCTATGAACAAGCTGGTTAAGGGAAAAATGGCTGTGCCAAGGAGCTTAGAATGAACCCGAGTGATCTTGAATGGCCTGCACTGGTGTCCCTGATGGGTTTGATTGTTGGCCCTGTTTCTCACTCACCCTGCTCCTTGCTGGTCCTGGCAAGCCGAGGTCACTTTCAGAGTCGAACACGCTCTCGTCGGACATGGTGTCTGACTGATGGAAGCAGTGCAGTTGTTAGGTCCAGTTTGGAAGCCTGAAGGAGCACTTGCTGCTCTCTCTTCTAACCTGAACTGCTGAAAGAGTGGCCACTGACAGAGCCTGCACTATATAGTTCAGTGAGCAAAGGTCTACTGATAAGCCCTTGTGTTTATGGTGCCAGCTGCACAGGTACAATGTGCACTTGAATGACCAGTCAGTCACAAACGTGGACAGCCCAGGACGGCCGACGGACCGTCGGTGTGAAATTACGTCCCCGGTGCTGAACGAGCTGACAGGAGGCAGCATGAGTAAGTCATACTCCATGAAAGCCGTGGAGCAGAAAAATGGATCTGGAGAGTCTTTCAGGTTTGTGTCCGAGAAAACGACGCGCACACGGAGCCCTGGACTCTCTGTCCACGGGCAGCCGTCCTGCAGCCTCAGTGTCAGCAGAGTGTCCTACACTGTCAGGTAAGAACCAGTTAAGAAAAGAAGAGTAGCTCAAATGATAAACATCATTCGTTCTTATTATTGTACGAATATATTATTATCATCTGCAATAAGTTCTAACAATGTATAGCGTAGAATCATTTAATGATTGAAAGTGTAGCATTTATTGTATTATAATAATACAAATGTATAATGTTATGTTATGCATATGCAATGTTGTACTTTAGTATTATTATTCAATAAATCAGAACTAATAGGAATACAGAAGAAATAATAATGTGGATAATGTTAATGTTTTAAGCTCACAGACATGACTTAAAATGACTTAAAACATGACTTATACTTTTACATCTAATAAGGAGAAATATGACATATTTAAGTAGATTGGAGATGTTTTCATTTGACAACACAGCAAGATTTATTTTCCTAAGGGGGGGGTGTAGGGTTATTATCGTGCCTGTGTGATGAACCGGTGACCCATTTAGGGGGGTTCTTTGACTTCAGCCCTAAGAACACTGGGATAGGCCCCAGGTTAAGATTTGGAAAAGTGGTTCCAATAATGTTTGGGGGATTAACTTTCTTGCCTCACTCATGTCATTAGAGGAATAAACATTCAAATGTTGCTGCTTGTCCAGAATAACACAATATGATTATTGCGCTGATTGGTTGAACAGTAAGAGTACTGCTTGTTCATCTAAGTCTAAAAAAAAGTCACTATGACAGACCTTGAAAAGGTAAAAAGTTTGACTTTGCTGCCAGTGTATTTTTATTGTTTTTGTATTCATCTTTCTAGACTTTTTACTTCTCTTACACGTCTGAAACATGACACAAACAGTCCTATTACAGTGCTTCAATTTTTTATGAACAAAAGCATGTGCTGTCAAAAATGCCCTTTTGATTTGTATTTAATATTTCCAGTACTCGGGTGTATAATTCAGTCTGTAGATTGTGTGTGGCTTATGTCGTTTTTTCATCAGAACAAACCCCATCTCTCCATCTTTGCTTTTTCCTTTTTTTTTTTACATTATTTGAAAATACCAATTGCTTTTTCAATTGTGCTAGAATCTCACAATGAATGGACCCATAGAAATAGTAAAATAAATTTAAAAAAAAACCCTGTTACGTTACTTTTAATTCAAACCTCTGATGCTAAATTACCAGTAAGACAACACTTTATTCATACCTGAAGGGAAATTAGAGATCAAAAAATGAGAGTACCATTTTGGACATACATGGATACTTTTGTCTTGACAGCATTTCACTAATATATATGTAATGTTGTGTAGTGCTTCTCTCAGTTTCATATTATGTGCACAACAAATTCAAATAAGTTAAATAAGAATACATTTTTCACCACTAAGCAATAAACCCCACTATGTAACAAACCTGGAAACTTAAGGAGCCATACTGTTTATTTTAGTGTATGCTACAGTGCTTTCTTTAGATTTATTTGAAATACTTGAAATATGTAGATTTTGTGCTGCACTGTTATGTGATCAAGAACAGTACAAACTTTAAGTAAAATCTATACACTTAGCTAGTCTGAATGTGATGACACCTAAAAAGACAAATTAATTATATATTCTTACTATATATGAACACGTGAACTGTCAAAAGCTCCTTTGTATATACTTGCTGTTTGTTTCTGTGTCAGCGAGCGAACTGGGAACTGGTGGGATCTGCCATCCTGGGGAAAAAAATGGACTCGGCAGATTCTTAATGAAGTGTCGTTTCATGCGGACAGTGGTCAGATAATGGGCATCCTGGGGAACTCAGGTGAGGATTCTGATTTGCTTGTAGACCTGTAGAGTTTTATTCCCAGAGAACATATCTTGAGACAGTCCTCAACCTCACTATATTACCTGGCTGTCAACTTACTATTTGTAATGTGATGAGTAAAATGGATCTTGTTTTCTACTTCATGCATGTGCCCAATATGAAAACGTGGTTTTAAAAAAAAGAAAAAAAAAAAAAGCAATCAATCAATTTGTTAAGGCCTATTGTATTAACTTGCCTTTGGTAATGACGATTTTACAAATGGAACGCTCACATGAATATGGGATACATTTAAAGGAAGTAAAGAAAACATTGTCATGATGGACACATTTGATTCAGGTATATTCAGTGTGACTTTTTCACACTGTGACACAAGACATAAAAAATTCAGGAACTGTTCCTAAACGAGTGCTCGCCTTCAGGTTCTGGGAAGACCACTCTTCTAGACGCTATTGCTGGTCGCATTGGCAATACTGGCAATCTCACTGGGGAGGTGTTTGTAAATGGACGAAAACTGAAGCAAGACCAGTTTCAAGACTGTTTCTCCTATGTGCTTCAGGTAAGTACACATACAGACGTGTGTGTGTGTGTGTGTGTGTGTGTGTGTGTGTGTGTGTGTGTGTGTGTGTGAGTGAAAGAAAGAGACCCAATGTATTTGTATGTTGTCGACTGATGTTTTGCTGACCTTTAGTCTGTGAACCTACAGCAGAGGAAGAGAGCAGGACGGAGGTTATGGTCAGAGTTTTGTTAAGTGGTTAAGTGTGCAGACCTATAAACTTTTACACACTCAATAAAGCTGTGAGGGTACTAGAAGACACAGAGCTACTCAAATAAGACCCACCAGTCTTCTATAATCTTCCTCTGAGCCATTCATGTGTATCCAGTGCGAAATTAAATAATCATGAAGAGGCCACACTCATTTGGGGTAATCTCTTATATTATTACTGATAAAGTCCTCCGCACTCTAGAGGGCTGTAAACTAAGCCATTCATTAATTTAATTCTCCTGAGCTAGATCTGAGGTGGTGATGTCAGAGCACGCTGACAATAATAACACAGAAGCTGAAGGGGCCTCTCAGACACTTCAGAAAGTTCTGAAGAGAGCATACTGTGTGTTCAGCCACAACATTAAAACCACTAACAGGTGAGGTGAACATCGATTGTCCCATTACAGTGGCACCTGTCAAGGGCTGATATATTTTAGGCATCAAATGAGCAGTCAGTTCTTGAAGTTGATGTGTTGAAAGCATGAAGAATGGGCAAACATAATGATCTGAGGGACTTTGATGAGGTGTCTGATCGCTAGGACAACTGGGTCAGCGCTTCTCCAAAACAGCAGGTCCTGTGGGGTTCTTTGCTGAGAAAGAGACATGTGACTGTAACTGAGAAATGAAGACTGGACATGAGAAGAATGCCTTTTTTAAATTATTGCAGAGAGAAAGAGAGATCCTTGAGGGGTGGGGAGTTCCAGAAGTACAGACTGAAAAATAAAAAGGATATTGAGATGGAGAGTCACATGGACATCTCGTTATCCCATCTGAGTCAAAGCCAGGGTTTTATATCATTTCTTGTGACTATGCTGATGAATAGGTTAGATCACTCTGTTCACAAGGTGAAAATAATACCATACAATAATTACCAACAATACACTGAATTGTTCTGAACAGTCATAACAGTAACCATTTTGCAATAATAATAATAATAATTATTATTATTATTGTTATCATTATTATTATTATTACTATTATTATTACATTATTATTATTGGTAGTAGTAGTAATAGTAGTAGTCGTAGTAGTAGAAGTAGTAGGAGTAGTAGTAGTGGTGGTAGTAGTAGTAGAAGTAGTACTAGTAGTAGTAGTAGTAGTGATAGTAGTAGTAGTAGTAGTAGTAGTAATAGTAGCAGTAGTAGTAGTAGCACTAGTAGTAATGGATGTATAGCAGTAGTAGTGGTAGTAGTAATATTTGCAAGTGTGGTAGTAGTAGTGATAGTAGTGGTGGTAGTAGAAGTAGTAGTAGTAGCAGCAGTTGTAGTAGTAAAAGTAGTATTAGTAGTAGAAGTAGTAGTAGTGGTAGTAGTGGTAGCAGTAGTAGTATTAGCAGTAGTAGTAGTGGTAGTAGCAGTAGTAGTATTAGCAGCAGCAGTAGTAGTAGTAGTAGTGGTAGTGGTAGTAGTAGAAGTAGTAGTAGTAGCAGCAGTTGTAGTAGTAAAAGTAGTAGTAGTAGTAGTAGTAATAGAAGTAGTAGTAGTGGTAGCAGTAGTAGTAGTAGTAGTAGTATTAGTAGTAGTAGTGGTAGTAGTAGTAGTAGTAATAGTAGTAGAAGTAGTAGTAGTGGTAGCAGTAGTAGTAGTAGCAGTGGTAGTAGTGGTAGTAGTGGTAGCAGTTGTAGTAGTAGTAGTAGTAGTATTAGCAGTAGTAGTAGTATTAGTAGTAGTAGAAGTAGTAGTAGAAGTGGTAGTAGTAGTAGAAGTAGTACTAGTAGTAGTAGTAGTTGTTGTTGTTGTTGTAGCAGTAGTAGTGGTAGTGGTAGAAGTGGTAGTAGTATTAGAAGTAGTAGAAGTAGTGGTGGTAGTAGTAGTAGTAATAGTAGTAGTAGTAGTAGCAGTAGTAGTAATAGTAGCAGTAGTAGTAGTAGCAGTAGTAGTGGTAGTAGTAGTAGTTGTGGTGGTAGTAGTAGTAGTAATAGTAGTAGTAGTAGTAATAGTAGTAGTAGTAGTAGTGGTAGTAGCTGTAGTAGCAGTAGCAGTAGTGGTAGTAGTAGTAGTAGTTGTAGTAGTAGAAGGAGAAGGCATGCCCAAGTAAAATCACTTTTCACCAGATTTCTGGAAAACACTAGAAGGTTTGGGAAAATTCTTTGAAAATGAGCACCTTGCATCACTTGTGAAAGGCCCCAATAATAGCACAAAATAAATTAAACAACACAGATATACAGGATTCAAATGAGATTCATAGCTCATACTATAACAGTCAAACACTGGACGATTAAATGTAAATGAAATGAAACAATAGTTACATAGTTGTAAAATTATTAATGTTAATGATAGTATTCATAAATTGATCATTAGTATCAGTAAACTGAAAAGCAATGGTAGACACAGTCCCAAACTGCTTTTCCACTTCCACTGCAGGCAGATTAGAGGCCTCTGCCCTTGTGTAAGCGGGTCAGCTGTTCTTAACCAGATGTATTAATTTCACTTGAGGTGTGTATGTTTGCCCTGTGGCTGGAAGGACATTGATGATAACTGAGCAGAACTCCCAAGAATTATTAGGGAGAGATGAGTTAAGAGTCTCACAAATTACGCCCCCCTCTTCAATGATATACCATCAACAGGCCATCTTCTCACACTGTGAGAGGTCACAAAGGTTTTAAATTACAAAGTGGGCAAAACAGCTCTAACTGTGAAAAACAGAAGCGAGAACAGGGCTAAACACACATAGAGGCTGTTCTCAGACAATCAGAGCTTCTCACAAATTAACCATGTAGTTCAAATTGTACAGAGCGGAGTTGATTACAGCACTTGATTAAACTTACAATTTTAAAATACAAATAAGCCAATATTAATAAATCAATTTCTATTATAATATGTAATCTGTATTTACATCTATATCTAACTGCAAATTAAAAATTTAAGTGGAAGCTAGATAACCATGGAGTTTTTTTGTCAGAGCAAATAAGGTTTGCACAAACACAGTGTGTCCGTCTCGTAACAAATAGCTAAATGGCTAATACAAAATTTCATAAACTTTTGAAATATTTCAGACAATTCTGATTTTGAGAGCATTCTAGGGATTTCAGAGGAACAGTGGCAGCAACTGAAATGTATTTTGCGAAGGGGTTATTAAATGATACAGCTCAGGCTGAACTCAGCTCAGGAATAAAAGACTAGTCCAGTAACATAAAGGCCAGGATTTCACAAAGCTTGAAATTGCAAGTTTATATTTCTGTAACCATTTGAGTCAAAGGCCTTTATATGAGCCTTAAACTATAGTATGATTGCAGCCTACAGAGTAAATACACTGTCAAAACGGCTTTCTCGTCAGGAGATGGGTATGATGGGTATATTCTATGCATTTGATGGAAATGGAAGTGGCTTTACAAACCTATTGCCTGTGGCTCTAAACGAGGCAGTTGTGTGCTACTATATCCTTAGAGCTGTTTGTGTGAAGGCACTTCCCCTGCCATTCTTCTCTAATGGGCACTATCCCTTTCTCTCTGCTCCTCAGAGTGACAATCTGCTCAGCTATCTGACAGTAGAGGAAACTCTGACATTCACGGCTCAGCTGGCTCTGAGACAACACTCTGCTATAGCAATCCGCAAGAAAGTAAGTTTCCCGCTGTCACCACCAATTGCCATCTTCATGGATACTGGGGTTGTGAGCGTTGACCTCACAATTGGATTTTTAGTTGATTTGAATACCATTTTTAACAGACCGTTTGTTTGAATTATTTTAGAACAACCTAGCATTGGTTTTCAATGTACAGAAAATAGACTGCACAGGTTTTTTGCCATAAAAATGGGGGGGGGGGTTCAATATTATTATAATTATAATTGTAGTCAGTTTGTTTTAAATGAGACTAATATCTCTGGCCCTTCTCCTAGGTGGCTGCAGTCATGGCCGAGCTGAGCCTGAGCCACGTGGCTCACAGTGTAATCGGAGGCCGAGTTTTTCCTGGCATCTCAGGAGGGGAAAGGAGGAGGGTGTCTATCGCAAGCCAGCTGCTCCAGGACCCCAGTTAGTACAAAGAGCTGGCCTTCTGCTTTCCTAATTTCAGCAGTCTTAAAGGAATGTCTTTGTGCCTTTCAGTTTGTTATATTTTTTAATTCAAATTACAAGACAATTGCCTGGTGCTAAATCCCATTCCCATTGGTCTCTGTTACGAGTGACTTTTAAGTCAACGTGTTTCCTGTTCTTTGTTAAATGCAGAGAAATTATTTTCCATGCTAAAAGATTGCGTACCGCAGATGTAACAGATAGAGATTACATTCATTAATGACAAATCTCTGTGTGGTAAAAGATGTGTCTAAATGCTGATCCCACTCAAGTCATTATTGAAAGGAGACAGTTTCATGCAGTTTTGTGCAAAAGTAAAGTAAGGAAGCACAGACTCTGGCCCCGATCCCCCAGAGCATAGGAGACGGAGGGAGTGAAACAGAATATTAAAAGAGTGAAAGGGAGGTTATCATGTATATGGAATTAAGCTGGGTACCATGAGGGTCCCTCTGGGGTGCTTTATCTAGCTCCTCGGACCTGAGTGGCATCCTGGGACCCTGGACCAAGGATTATTCCCCTTCTTAACTAAACGCAGGCACGGCCAATTATAAGAGCTTCACATTGAGTGCCTTCTCCAATCAAGCAGGAAATGAATTAATCATGCAATTAATTTGGCTCTGACTTTAGACAAAGACAATTCCATTAATTGTTCTATTAATTGGGCGAATTAATGAGTCAGGTGAGACTCGTTTGAAAGTCTCTTAAAGAGGACAAAGTTGAGTTATGAAAAGTTACTTGTGTTTTTTTTTTTTTTTAACAGTTCCTTGACTTTCTGCTCTCACAGAGGTGATCCTCCTGGATGAGCCAACCACAGGCCTGGACAGCATGACGGCCAACCAGATCATAGTGCTGCTGGCGGAGCTGGCCAAGAGGGACCGCATCGTCATAGTGACCATCCACCAGCCCCGTTCGGAACTCTTTAGAGTGAGTACGAAGCAGCTTGATGCCCAAACTGCACTGGAATAGCACTGAGAGACTTGTACAAGCAAGGTGAATGACCTTGACCCTCATATCCAATTGCCATTGTGGTCTGGTCATAAACGTTCATGGTTTATGAGTCCATAATACGTGTAATAAACCCACAAGGTCAAGATGCTATAAATTAGTAGAAGCGTGAACGTCCTGTTCTGTCCACAGATTTTCAGCAGGATAGCCATCATGAGTCAAGGAGAGTTGGTGTTCTGTGGGCAGCCTGAGGAGATGGTGGACTTCTTCAGCAGATGTGGCTACGAATGTCCAGAATACTGCAACCCCTTTGATATCTATGGTACTGTAATTCTACTGAAGCCCTTCCATTCCCCTGACTTTCTTTCTTCTCCATCTCTTCTTTTTTTATACACCGTAGTAGTAAAAATAGCCATTATACCCTCGTTAAAAATGATCATGTTTTCAGCAAGAGAATCATAAAAGTGTGTGTCTTTCAAAGACATCAGCAGTTTAAGAGGTACACACTGTATGATGTGGAACAGTAGAGCGACTTGCCAAGTGAAAGAAATGTCAGAGAGGTTTTATGATGTTTGCTCAGACTAGCGAAATAATCTGCCTCATGTTATAAACCAATTCTTTTGACCGCCAGTGGATCTGACTTCAGTGGACACGCGCTGCAGCGAGAGAGAGGCTGCCACCTACAGACGGATGCATGACATCACCTCCGCGTATCACAGCTCAGACATCTATGAGGAAATGTTGTCAAAGATTCAGGAGAGCTGTCAACGTCCTGATAAACCCATGATCCCCTTCAAGAGCAAAGAGTCCCCCAACTGCCTGTCTAAACTGGGCGTTCTCCTCAGGTGGGGATCTCACATCACTGGGCCTCTGTCTCACGTAACTTGGCCTCTGGACTAAGTTCACAAAGGTGCAACAAGGTGTTTCCAGGATTGATGAAGGTTTTTGACATTGCCAAATGTGGCGATGTGTCGGTTATGATGTGTATCAGTTGCAGTGGCAAAATGTGACTAATAACTATTAGAGTTAGGCCTGCAGTTCAGAAAATACATATCAAAACAACTGCAAAAACCAACCAAAGAATAAACACACCTCTATGATAATGCCTAATTCTGTAAGCACATCTATGAAAAAGCAAGCAGCGTGACAGATTCTGAATGAAACAGAAACTTGTAAAAGACATGTTTTGTTTAAGGACTGTAATAGACACATTATGATATTTTACCTCCCTCCAGAGAGGCTCCTTCAATAAAGAGAACTGGATGCTACTGTTTACCATCTAACAGAAACCCACTCTTTAGGCTGCCACTCATATTCCTAGAGTGATGTTGTCCCTCTATTTTGGAAATGAAAATAGGTTGATTCCACTGTCATTTCCTGATTACTTTGGTGTGTTCGGCCTCATGTTTAGCTCTTGAAAGCCTAACTAATAGGAGAGCTTGCTTACCTATAGAGATACCACACAGAAAAAAAATCCTTACTGGATAATTTTCTGTTGCACAAATGGTCCTAAGGGTTCTCATCTGGTATCACATAATAATAAAATACCTGTTGATTTATAACAAATACAAATCCTTGCTGTGACACTTACACTGTATGGACAAAAGTATTGGGACGCCTGACCATTACACCATATAGACTTTAATATAGGGTTGGTCTCCCCTTTGCAGCTATAACAGCTTCCACTTCTCTTGGAAGGCTTTCCACAAGATTTTGGGGTTTCTGTGGGAATTCGTGCCCATTCATTCTGTGGTGTGTTTATGAGATCAGGCATTGATGTTGGGCGAGAAGGCCTGGCTTACAATCTCCATTACAGTTCATCCCAAAGCTGTTGGATGGAGTTGAGGTCAAGTTCTTCCACACCAAACTCCTCCAGCCATGTCTTTATGGAGCTTGCTTTGTGCACTGAGACACAGTCATACTGGAACAGAAAAGGTTGTTCCCCAAACTGTGTCCACAAAGTTGGAAGCATGGCGTAGTCCAAAATGTCTTAGTATCTTGAAGCATTAAGATTGTAATTCGGGGGCCTAGCCCGAACCCTGAAAAACAGGTATGTCCCGATACTTTTTGTTCTCAACCTCTAACAACCTCTAAGTTTATTGTGTAATAATGACAAAAGCCCAGAGCTCAGACACTGATGTTGCAGGCTTTTGACCAGGTTTTTTTCTCTCTCACTCTCTCTGTAGGAGGACGTTAAGGAACCTGTTTCGGGACAGAATGGGTGTTCTCATGCGCCTCTCTCAGAATCTCATCTTTGGTCTCTTTGTGGCCTTCTTTGTAACACGTCTCGACAGTGACGTCACTAAAGGTGCCGTGCAGGACCGCATTGGCATCATTTATCAGTCCATGGGTGCTCCACCATACACTGGCATGCTGAATGCTGTGGCCCTGTGTGAGTAACTCCTTCAGTCTGTATTTCATCTTTAATCAAAGTTCAAACCCTTAAGTTACACTGTCTTTTACTTACATACATGTATAATTGCACTAAAAATGCATCATGCACACATTTACATTTACATTTACGACGTACACTAGTGCTCCAGTAGTCCACATCTGTTCTTCGACCTGAAAAGCTATATTCAAATCAATATCTGCTGGAAAACAGCGAGAAACTTTGCAGACTTGATCAGATTTGATTTGTTTTCAGGCATTATTGTGCATGTTTTTTTTTTCCTTTACCAAAATAAAGGAAATAAAAATGTACACTGTGAGCACTATGAACATCTGTTGGTAAAATGTATGAAACACCATCATACGCGCTAGATTAGAAAGAACAAGGAAAATGAGTTAGCAGTAAAACTTTTGAAGTAGATGTGGACCAAGACCATCTCTTGCTCTCTGTCTTACTTTTCCTTTTTTATCTTTTCATAAATGATAAAGGTTAAGACTTAGGAACTGAGACATATAGCTGGCCTGAGATAGCATTCAATACTATTATAAAATGCATGTGCTACTGTATTTTATAACAGTACTCAGTAGATATGATCCAGATCCTTAGCTATACTTGCAATAGTGTCACAGGTTATACTGTTTCAATCAATACATTCTTGATTTGAATACACATTTGCATAAGACCATTTTTATTCCAAATCATTTTGAACCGTTTAGGTTCTTACAGAAAAGCTTTAGAATTTTATTGACACCTTAATTTTGAAGATGATTTCTTATTACCCCTTAAAGATATAAATACATGCTGTGGTCTCTGCAGTCCCTGCTCTGCGAGCGATATCTGATCAGGAGAGTAAAGACGGCTTGTACCAGAAGTGGCAGATGTTTCTGGCCTACATCATTCATATTTTGCCCTTCAGTATCATAAGTGTACTCATCCTCTCCTCTTTCCTCTACTGGTAAGTCTGCGCATGGGTTTTCTATGACTTGTGGAAGGGAAAGATAAGATAAGCTAGAGCGAGGGAAAGGTGATGGACGGGGTAACTATCGGGCAAAAATGTGAAGAGACTTGCTCTCAAATTGTTTCTCTGTGTGTTCATATCTGCCTCTCAGGACTGTGGGCATGAACCCTGATCCCTGGCGGTTCATGTGTTTCACAGCTGTAATCATGGTGCCACATATCGTTGGTGAGTTTCTGACGTTGGTGCTGCTGGGGGTTGTTCAAGACCCCAACATGGTCAACAGTGGGATGGCCTTACTCAACATAGCCGGGATCATGGTGGGCTCGGGCTTCCTCAGGTATCACTGTTATGTTGTGCTTTATTTCCTTTTTCACTGTTATGTTGTGCTTTATTTCCTTTTTCACTGTTATGTTGTGC
>JBBIGA010000146.1:11116943-11128121 GCA_037576975.1 Alestes dentex
TCACTGTTATGTTGTGCTTTATTTCCTTTTTCACTGTTATGTTGTGCTTTATTTCCTTTTTCACTGTTATGTTGTGCTTTATTTCCTATTGCTTGTCTATTAAACAAGCTGTGTGCACAGTCGAGCACACAGGTCAGAAGTGGTGTTTGGATACTTCTGGACACTTAAAACTGCACAATGAAACACATATTTGGCCTTTACTAGGGATGCACTTATCCAACTTTATCTCATGGTACTGATTCTGAAACCTGATACTTGTGAACACTGAACGAGGACTGATCAGACACCAGTGTTTTGTCAAGGCACTCATGTTTCATAGAAGCAAAGTAGCATCATACACAGTCAGTTAAACACCATACTGTCTATGGAGCAATGCTCCAAACGGACGCCAGGCAATGTTTCTTTTTCTCACAGAGAGCACACAAAGCATGAGAGTGTATTACTATTGATTTTTTACTCATAAGTAAACAAAATTCTCCCTTTGTAAGGACGAATGTCTCCAAGAAGAAATATTATCAAATATGGGTCGTGACATCTGGCTGTTACCCAAACCGTCAATATCAGAACCAGTACCAATCTGGTGCAATGGTTTGGTGCACAAGCTGTTACTACCATTGTATTGAAATTTCAAATTAAATTTTGATGAAATTCTAATACCCAATTCTGAACAGCCATGAAAATAAAACTCTCCCTCACTCCTGGTAAAGCTGCCTGACAAATTGAAACCAAACATACAGATGCTGTTCAAAGGTCAGTCACATGGGAATAAACTGACCCAACAACTACAAGGAATTCTTTTTACCTTTTAAAAAAGGGCTTGGCCATTGCCAGCTGGTTGCCTGAGTCAGAAAATGTCATCACCCCTTCACAAGCTTGACCTCCCCTACAATACAAAGGTTCAACTGAGCTCCACCACAACAGAGGGAAAATCATTAAGTGAGACTGTGTGTGTGTGCTCAGCTCGCTACAGCAAACCCACCACATCAGACTAGACTACACCACAGACCACAACATATACTTATTTAAAGCAGATTAAGACTCGTGTGATATAAATGCATGCTTTTCCACTCATGAAAACAGGAGCACCCAGCAGATGCCAGTATTGTTCCAGTGGCTAAGTTACCTCACTTTCCAGAAGTACGGCTGTGAGCTCCTCATCGTCACGGAGTTCCATGCCCAGAACTTCACCTGCAGTAAGAAATGCACCCTTTTCTCCTGGGTTCAGTACATGCCACGCTTAAAGGGGAAAATTGCAGCATAATTTAATATTTGTGCATAAAATCAAGCAAACCCTTTACGAACTCACAGACTCAGATTTGTTTGCAGTGGCGTGGGACCCCCGTGGGTTATGACGTCTACAACTCAAATATAGCCAATTCTACACACGAGTTATTATATGTAATATTAATGATAGTAAAACTGTGGCAAATGTGAAAAATAAAACACAGTCTTAACACAATGCAAGTGACTGAAATGGCTCTCTAATCTCCTATTAATACTGTGCTATCTAGGGTTGAAATATTCAGTTAGCCATAAAAGTGCATGATTCAGACACTCTTATCATCGGCCTCTTGTCTGTAGCTGTAAAAGCGGTGGTAACAATTTGAACTGTGCAAGGAATGAAGAACAAGTAAAATACAGTGATGGTCCTGCAGCAACCTTTCAGCTTTTTTGCTATATGCCAAGCAAAAGTTAGATTTTCCCTTTGTTTTGCTCAGAACGACTGTTTTTACAGTGTTTCTCAAGAGAGTCTTTGCAGTTTAATTCTCAGATATTAGCTTTTAAATGTCTGGTACCTTTCCCCACCCTTGTGAACAATTTTAACTCAGCAGGTCTCTCTAGAACACGACATTTCACATCAAACATATATCTTAACCATGACATAAAGCAGAATTTAAAAAAAAAAAAAAAAAAGTCTGTAAAGAGAAAATACGGACTTATTATGCCGCTTCTTGACACCCTTATGTTTTACCTCAGTGCCGAATGCTGCGTTCCCAGGAGCGTGTTCGATAAAGAATGGTGACCTTATTATAGAGCAAGGTTACCCAGGAGCCCTCTCACGCTACACTCTGGACTTTCTCCTGCTCTACGCCTTCCTGCCTGCACTCGTACTGCTGGGGATCATCAGCTTCAAGATACGGGACCACCTTGTCAGACGTTGAGACTGTGTGTGTGTGTGTGTGTGTGTGTGTGTGTATGTGTGTGTGTGTGCGCACATGTACATATTTGAAAGATGTGTTATCTTGTTTGTATATACAGCCTCTTTTTGACATGATAACACTTTAGCCCTTTAAATAGCCAGTAACCCAATATTATATCCTAAACTGCCTTGGAGGTAAAGGGTTCATCCAGTTTTCTATGTAATAAACATTTGTGATAATAGCTGTTAATAGATAAAATATTAAATGAGAATCAATGTGAATGTAGATCATTTGTTATGCATAATTAATGTTTAACAATAAAAGTGAATGTCAAATATTTCTAAGTGCGTATTGTGTTATTTGGCAGAGCTGGTGATGTTACTGAATAACAGCTGCTTTTAGGGTACAGATTAGAATGCATTCAGACTTTTTTAAAGACTTGATTCAAGGGTTGTACTTAATCACATCTAGTAATATGTCAGTAGATGTTGTCATAGCCAAGATTTACTCCACATATTTTGAATCTAAAACTTACAGTAAGAAATAAAATACCCCAAAAGAGGTGGTTAAAACCTTTAACCACGAAAACATTTCGTGCGTGACTTTCTTTTCTGATGCATCATTGATCAGTCTGGTAAGATAAACACTACAACGCTTGCAGTAAGGGGTCATAGGGGTCACTGACATACAATTGGCCGTTTTAGTTATTAGGATAATAGATGAACCGAACTTTTACATCAACTCAGTTTAAGCATTACATTATATTCATGATGAGAAGTATTTCAGACAAAGGTTTGCTATCCCCAAAATGCACAGTTAAATAGCCTAATGAATTATTAGATGTACTCATTATGGAACTGTGATTTAAATGAATGTAACACTTCATAATTTCGTTCATTGCAATCTGTATAAACTCGAGGCTATATTCTGCAATAGATAAAAGGTTCTTCCCCAAACTGTGCCCACAAAGTTGGAAGCATGCCGTTGTCCAAAATGTTTTGGCATGCTGAAGCATTAAGACGACCCTTCACTGGAAGTAAGGGGCCTAGCCCAAACCCTGGAAAATACTTTTGTCGGTGTAGTGTAGTTCCCTACTGGCCCACACAGTGTAAGAACATGAAAAACTCCATACCCCATAGTGCACCTTGGCACTACATCATCAAACCGCGCTGTATCCCCTCGCAACAGTAATCAAAATACAGTCTAGCTTAGCTATAGCTAGTAAATCTCGGCCGAATTAGAGCAAAGAAAAACTATGAGAACAATTAGAAAGCAACTATAGTAAACGCCACAAGAGGAAGCCATGCCTAAAATTAAGTAAGTTAAACAATCGTTCATCCAGCGTCTTTTCACATTAATGTCACGTTATTAGGTTAACGTTGTCAGGTTGGATTTGTACACTATGTGGACATATGTATTGGCACATACCTCGTAATTATTGAATTCAAGTGCCTCCTTACTTCCAGTGAAGGGCAATCTTAATGCTTCAGCATACCAAGACATTTTGGACAACGCCATGCTAGCAAATTTGTGGACACAGTTTGGGGAGGGCCGTAACTCCATATCAAAGTCTATGTATTTGAATGCAGTGTCATTAAAGTTGGTGGAATGGTCAGGTGTCCAGTACATTTGTCCATATAGTGTGGCTCTTCTGACTTAAGTCGCCTCCCTTTGCCTGGGATAAACTGTTACTGTGTGATTAAACATGTCAATATTGATTTAAGACAATCTTTCTAGGTGGAGTACTTATTAGAAAAGATATATCCCAGGCTGTAGTGATGAGTGTTGTTTTGTTGTGCAGTACAGACACGTTGTGGGACTTGGCAGCAGCAGAGCTCCAGGCAAAAGAGAGCAGAACCGGTCATGATGATGATGATGATGGTGATGAAGATGCTGAGACAGAGGCAGCCGGTCTGTGCGAGAGAACTGTGCTATTTTTGGGCAGTAAAGCTGGGGTAAACTCACACAAGCAAAAAGATCATACACTATGTAGACATCCCTGCAAATTTGTGAATTGCAGCTAATTCTAAGCATATGCAGTACATACACTGCTTGTTTTACTTGTAAAAAAACACTGCCATGTTTAGAGATAGACTTGAGTCTATCAAGTCAAGTAACATGAAGCAGTGCAGCTGTGTTTTTTTGGAGTGATGGGACACTTTTGGACATACAGTACTGTATATACTAGTCACACTTTATTAATCGTATTAACCTATATCTAACTATGTCTAATTATTAACCTATTAATCTATATGTAATTGCTATGTTTTTAGGATTGATGTGTTCTTGTTCATTTTGCAAGGTATCTAATTTGGTCCTTCTTCTAACCTGTTTGTGTAAATACCATTGTGTAATGCCATTTTTAGGGTAAAACAACTATACTGCTCAGGAGCCTTGACAGGTGAGGGGAAACCTTTAATATCATTTGGTTTTAGGTATAAAATGCACACACTGCCTGAGACATATTTTTCTCATATCTTACCCTAGAGATGAAACACCCAAACCAACCCTTGCTTTGGAGTATACGTTTGGTAGGCGAGCAAAAGGGCATAATACGGTAGTACTCTACCCTTTTCAGTAGTTTTTAAAATGTATTTAAAAGCTGGGTACGTTTTTGAACTAGTTGATGAATTTTAAGTGTGAAATTGTCCTTTTCTGCTCAGCCTAAAGACATAGCTCACCTGTGGGAACTGGGAGGGGGCGCATCTTTATCGGAACTAGTACAGATACCCATTGGCCTTCTGAGTGTCAGGTATGTCTTAATCTACACTATACATTTTCAGGACCTACATGTTCTGACTTTGTAGGAAAACCTACAAAGGGTTAAGCCTGCCCACACATGTCTTTGCGTATGACTTTGACCTGTCTGAGTTTACAAAAATAGACTCAAAATCCTTGTCCTTTAAAAAAAAATCTGAGAGAGGCATTATGTCCAATGAATAAGACATTAAATAAAACAAATAAAGAATTTGTTTAATAGCTATTTCTGAAAATTGTAATCTCTTTGTACAGCTCTCTGTCTGTGGTGCTAGTTCTGGATTTGTCCAAGCCCAATGCTCTGTGGGGCACCATGGAGAAACTCCTGCAGGCAGCCTTGAACCAGGTGAAAAAAGTGTGTACCTTACAACAGAGGCCAGGAGAGTCCAGATCGAGCAAACAGCAGGGCCACAACAAAACACTCCGTATTCTCCCTAAAGATCACCCGGTAAGAATCAGCTATTATTACCAATTAGGGCTTTCTTTTCTGTCCCCTGCTCTAACATACAGCTGTGTTTTGTTTTTTTTTTTCAATAGGACAGAGAACTCATCAGTCCCTTCCCCGTGCCACTTCTTTTCATCGGTAGCAAGTTTGACATCTTTCAGGTATGGACCTCATGGTACTGCTGCATAAAGTTATGAATGCTAGATCATTCTAACACTTGCAACATCTTTCACAAGACATGAAATCAGAAGTAAAACCTGTGCAACTGGGAAATATAATTGTAAGACTAGCAATCAGCAAGTTGTTTTATATTTTCAAAGCCCATTTACTTTTCTCTGTGTAGGACTTTGAGTCAGAGAAGAGGAAGGTGATTTGTAAGAGCCTGCGCTTCCTGGCACATTACTATGGTGCATCACTGATTGTAAGTCAAATTGGATTGTTTTTGTACTTTTAATGAAAATGGTAATAATTGTTTGTATCTTGTTTTCTGATTTTCCCTCCCTTCTGTGTGTTCCACTAGTTCACTAGCAGTAAATCTGAGACCATGATGTCCAAAGCAAGAAGCTTTGTGAGCCATTTAGCATTCGGAACAGAGAGAAGGTAAGAAGCTTTATGTACTGGTTGTTACAACTAAACATGGGATTTAGCTGTATGTGTGCAAAACTAAATGATTATAGTATCAGGGTGGTACTAGCCTAGTGGGTAAAACACTTGTATGTGAACCTGATGATCACAAAGTTGCAGGTTCAAACCCCACTTTCTACAATTGTCTCCTTGAGCAAGACACTTAACCTTCAGTTGCTTCAGGAGTCTGTCCTTGAAGCTAATGATTGTAAGTCGCTCTGTATAAGAGCGTCAGCCAAATGCCCCTTTATGAAAATACATTCCCATAAATCATAAATATCAAGTTTTCTCTGTCTTTGTAGTAAGTCCATGTCTACAGACCCCAGCAAACCTCTCTTAATTCCAGCTGGCATGGACTCACTCAGTCAAATAGGTGAGTGTTTGTGCCTCTGCTGGTTGTTGAAAGTAGTACATGTTGTTCAAAGTGTTTTTACTGGGATATTACTCAACATATTGTCATCTTAAAATATCATACACTTCTAAACCACAGAATGCCGATTAACAATAGACATCAAGATTGACCTCACTGATAAACAGCAGAGCAGCCACATAAGCAGTATTTATCTTAGTCTTTCTGCTTTGATTAAGGATCCCCTCCCGCCATTGATGTTGATATTGGAACACTGCATGCCAGAAACCCGCTGGACCTGTGGAAGAAAGTTTTTGAAAGAGTTTTCCCTGCAGAGGTACTACACCAAGAGCACAAACTCTCTCATACACTCCCATGAACAATAATACATGGACATATGGCAGGCGCAAAGACTGCTTGCTGCTGTATGTAATTGAAAACTCATCCGTCTTTCCTTAGATCACTAAAGAGCATAAAGAGCTGAAAGATCCAGCCAAAGATCCTCAGTACAGCGAGCCCCTTTTAGACTCCATGAGGGCTCAGAAAGATCAGGTACCACGACTGGCATCCCTTCACACAATTTAATTACACCTTCATATTATTTTATTTTTATCTGATGAATTGTTTGCTGTTTTTGTATTAGTGTTAGCATTAGTATTCTACACTGTTTATATATGTTTTTTACCTCTTAAAGTCCGCGTCTGACTATATGTACAGTGGGTATAAAAAAGAACCACCCCTTCAAAATATTCACATTTTGTTTCTTTGCATATACACCAGTCATACACAAAATTACAGCTGTATTTACTCAGTGCAACGTATGATATCAAAGTGAAAGATATGATAAGAAAACTTTAGTAAAAAAACAGTCACTGAGATGGATAAAGGAGCATCACCTCCTTAAAATACTAAAATTATAAAAATAACAAAATCAGGTGTAACCAATCACCCTCTCCATTGCATAAAAAGCTAATTGGCTTTCACATGTGATCAGTTGTAATGGATTTGATTAGTTCAGCATAAAAACAGCTATTCCTGGAGCATTCCAGTGCTTGGTAGTGCAACTGAAAGCAAACAATCAACTTATGGGTGGCAAGGCACTGTCAAAAGATCTCAGGGATCAAACAAGTCAGGAGACAGATACAAAAAATGTAAAAGGTCCTTAGGAGCATAGTAAAGTATAATTATGTGGTGTAAAGTTTTTGTTATTATAAGGACTCCCTGTATCAGGACATCCCTTTAAACTGGATGGAAGAGGGAGGAGGAAACTGCTTGGAAAGGCTACTGAGAAGAATGCCACTCCTCAAGAAATGCTACATTAAGTCTTGATTGAGCTTTGCCAAAACATACCCTGAAGATTCTTAGGCCAAGTGGTAATAGGTGTTATGGTCAGATGGGAGCAAAATTGAGCTATTTTGCTTCAAAACCAAGTGGTACATCTGGTGTACACCTCACCATACAAAGAACACCATACCTACAGTAAAGCATGGTGGTGGCAGCATCAAGCTGTGGGGGTGTTTCTCTGCAGCAGGGCCTGAAGCACTTGTCAGGATAAAAAGAAAAATGGAAAAATGTCCTTGCATGGTCTAGCCAGAACCCAGACTTAAACCCGATTGAAAATCTTTGGAAAGATTGCAGTGCACCAACTGTCACCATTCAAGTTAACTGAGCTTGAACAGTTCTTTAAAGAAGAGTGGACAAATATTGCACAGTCTAGATGTGCGGAGTTGTTATAGAAGTATCACAGCAGACTCAAGGCAGCAATTAAAGAACGTGTTGCTGTCATATCTTTCATTTGGATGTTTTAAGTTGCAGTGAGTAAACACGGCAGGAAAAAAGGTATTTTTTGTGTGTGTCTGCATTCTAGGCTGCAAAGCAACAAAAGGTGAAGGAGTGATTGTTCCCTATTGTATAGGTCTACATATACATTTATATGGGTTTGTATCCCAAAAACAGTCATATTTCATTTTCCAAACTCTTTTCATCCATCAAATTGAACCGGTTGTTTTTGCTACTGTGCCTTTAATAACGTTGATTGGTTTACACAAAAACAATGAATTAAAAACAGGCTTTTTCAGCAACTTAGTCTCTACATATGGACTGAATGAGCTAGGGAGTAAACTGTGAATTTCTAAGACATTAACAATGTTTACTTAGTATATTAGACTCTTATTTCAAAGCAAGGAAAGCCTAGGTTTCCATGACATGGGCTTTTTAAGTCACTTCTGGTTAAGAGTTAAGAGCTGTCAGGTGGAAAAGAAGCAGAAATCTAGTTAGTTCTGCAGCTCAGCACTTTAGATTATCACCATATGTGCTGTAAAGGCTAGACATGCCAGTGTTTTAATAAGTATGATAACCACTGACTGATGGTCACAAATGATATTCTCTGGCTTCAGTAACCTCTCAACCTACAGTAACCTTTTGGAACAAACCACCTCACCTGATCTACAGCACTCTGCTTTTCTATTGGCTGAAAGTAAAATAACTGCAGTGATCAGCCAATAGGAGTGGAAAAAACATGTGGCTACCAAGCAGTGTAATATTGGACGAATTTTGTGCTTAGTGCAAATACAGCAAGATTGAACAGTTGGGGATTCATGTCAGTGATGGATACCTGTGTCACTTCAGGTTGGATGCATATAGTTTCCATGTATTAGGTTGTTTGAAAAATATTACTTTTGCCACTTTTTTTTAGTCTTTGCATTTTATGGGAAGATTAGGGTTAGGCTGTGTGTGTGTGGAGAGAGTACACTATGCTGCAGAGTACAATAACTTCTTTTCTTTGTCTCTGAAGGAGTTGGAACAGTATAAGCGAGAGCAAGCAAAGTCCTGGAAAGGCTTGGCCCTGGAGACATAAAGCCGACTTCACGCTGGAGAAAAACATTCCAAACACTCAACCTTAATATGTACCACTCACACACACTATATGTCCAAAAGTTTGTAGATCTACTCTAATTCAAAGTTTCTTCTTATGGAGTTTGTCTCTGTTTGGGAACTTCGCTGTGAGTACTTGACTGCATTCAGCCATAAGAGCATTATTTAGGTCCGGTACTCGATGATTTAGTTCTGTATTGCAAACGCCACTTCAACTCATCAGGTACTGGATATAGCTCTATTAGTCCAGAGAACACAGTTCCACTGCCCCACAGCTCAATACTGGGGCCTTTTATAGCAGTGGCAGTGGAGATTATGCAAGCTGTCTGCACGCAAATGCACACTTGTCTCAGCTCTGAATGAAACAATAGAGGTGTCTGGATACCTTTGGACATATTGTGTATTTCTGTTACATTTTACAGTTGACCTGCTTGAAATAGTTTCAGGTACACAGGCAGTGCAGTTTCTATCCATCGTCTTTGCTTTGACCATTTAACAAATATTTTTATATTGTAAAATATTGTAGATTTGAAGTATACATGTATCTAGTACTTGTATACCATAAATATATATGTGCGTGTATATATATATATATATGTGTGTGTGTGTGTGTGTATGTTTTTTTTTTTCTTTCTTTTTCTTCTTTTTCTGATCTTATATGATGGTGCAAACGTGTAACAGGCCTTCTTACAAAAGTCCACCTCCACTGCCGTTTTGTGTTTCACACCCCTGTCTTTATGTAAAGGCAGAATGTAAGCAGACAGAAATTTCAAATGTAATAAGGATCCAGAAATATTCCCTCCTTTATTGAGAGTATGCAAAAGATTCCATTAAAAAAAGAAGACAAAAACGTGATGCAACAATTCAATGCATTAAACTAAAATAAACCCAAAAAAATAAATACAAATATTTATCAAAATGCCAAAATAAAAAAAATATGATAAAGAAATGTCAACTGCCAAAAAAAAAAAAAAAAAATCAAAAGACAAAAAAACAAAAAAACAACAAACGGACAAACAAAAAAAAAAAAAAGGAAACTGTACCAGTCATGTTTGCTGTTTCCCATCCTGTAAAACGTGTACAGTGTTAAAATGATGGGTTTTTTAGTGTCCAAGGGGTTCCCCCCACTGTAAATGTGTTCTGTAATGAGAGAACATTAGGATATACTGTTATGGTTTTGGTATCATGTCGTTTTTTTGTTGTTTTTTGTTTTGTACCCTGTATGGGCTTTAACACGTAAAATCATTAATCTAACTCAGTCCAGGATGTGCAAACTGACACTTCAGCACGCTACATTATGATCTCCGTTCCTAAAAGGCCCAAGGACTACATTTTCCATTATCGGGCACTTAGTGACAGCATACATTTACCAAAAATGAAAATAATCATTATTTTTTTTTTTTTAAAAAAAGGGTTTTTGTCCTGTACCTATTCACTATCGGTTCAGTTTCTAATTACAGTTGCACTAACTTGAACTCGCTCTACGACACACAAGTTCACAAAGAAAGGCCAGGTAAGTGGTTTGGCTTCACCCCCCACCCTCCCCTTTAACGTAAATACAGCCAAGCAGCAAGATGAAACAAGATTAAGATAATACAGTACACACACGCTTTATGCTGGAACACCTTTCATGATAAAAGATGACTAGTGAGCTTTTTTTGAGTGCTGTGACAAATGTTCGCAAACTGCACAAGTTTTTTTTTTTTCTTTTTTCTTCCCATGGGGTGTCTACTTACCCCTAAGCGCACATAAATCCTATCATTTTGCTTCCAAAGAATGTTAGTGTATTGAGTTTCGGCTGTTAAAAAGCTTCATTTATATTCCGCTGACTGTAAGCAAGCATAACAATAGTCTGCTCGTCATAAGGCTCAGGTTAGATCTCAACAGCACAAACCAGAGAGGACGTTATTAGTGAATGAGAGACGTTCAAAGGCGTAATTATCGAACATTCCACTACTGCATCGCCTAACACTGTGTCTACTTCTCAA